>JAWNOY010000316.1:0-102613 GCA_035045545.1 Drosophila gaucha | reverse complement strand
ATGAACGCAGTGATCTCTCCTCCTTCTGCCTGTTACATACATTGTCACAAAACCATTATACCCTAAAATCCCATTTTCAATGGGTTCAGGGTATGAAAATCATCTACGAAAACTAATATAAATATTGGATCTTTGCGTAATTTGTGTATAAACAATAATCATATTTACTTCTAACAAAACTTATACTTTCTAAGAATTCATTAAGGCAATCGTACCAAGCTCTTGGACTTTCTCTTAAACCAAAAAGAGCTTTTTTAATTTATAAACTTTATTTCCGCTTGTTTCGTAGCTTTCTGGCAGGTTAATATATACTTCAGTTTTTACCTGATTTAGAAATGCGGTTTCAACATCCATTTGTTCGATATATAAATTATTTGCACAACTATACAATTGTAAGGTTTTCAAAGTTTGCATTTTTCCTATCGGTGAGTAAACGATTTCAATATAATCTATTTGTTGAAAGCCTCTAACAACTAACCTAGCTTTATATGAGCCACCGCTTTTCTTTTTATACACCCATTTAACATCAATAATTTTATTATTTAAACTCTGTTCAAAAGGGAAATGAGTATATTGGATTTGTGCAATGTCCGTTTTGCTGTCTGTCCGTCTGTATGAACGCGCAGCATTTGGGCACCATAGAAGCTAGAGACTTGTAATTTGAGTATTTTTCGATACGTCCACAGGGGCGTGTCAAATCGGGAAAGGCTTTATCTATTAAGACTAAAACGCTGTTATTTTCGTCAATATTGCAGTCTAAGAATTGGGATTTAGAAAATATACTCGCTTGCACCACGCGGACGTTTTAAGATATAGTTTTTATATCTACGCCCATTGTGGGCGTGGCAAATCGGATAAAACTATATCTTCTACAGTTTTGAAAAAAGAGCATCCAAATTTGGCATGTGGGTTACTGTTGATATTCCCTTAAGTTAGATCAAAAAGTTATATACCCACGCCCCCTGGGGGCGTGCCAAATCGGGAATATATATATAGCGATTTGTATAAATCCTATAATATTTTCAGCGTATTAAGAGCTAGAGACTTGAAATTTGGAATACATGTGCAAGTAGATCACCCGGAATCAAAACTATATATATTTTAGATATTTACACCCATTGAGGGCGTGGCAAATCGGTTAAAACTGTATCTCCTACAGTTTTGGAGCTAGAGCGTCCAAATTTTGCATGTGGGATACTGTTGACCTCCTCTTAAGATAAGTTAAAAGTTATGTATCCACGTCTTCTGGGGGCGTGGCAAATCGGGAATTACTATAACTTTTATTAAAACCGTGATAATTTCGGCAATATTGCCGTCAAAGAGTTGGGACTTGGAATATATATACTAGTATCCTACCTCTACCCTAAAATATATGTTGTGGCAAATAGGGAAAAACTGTATCTCTTACAGTCTTAGACGTAGAGCATCCAAATTTGACATGTAGGTTACTGTTCATGAAATTTAAATTTACGGGAAAAAAAAAGATAATAATAATCATAATGTAAGCCACCGTAAAACAAATTATAGTTGACCTAACTGGGGATTGAACCAGGGTCTTCGCTACCACAATGCAAGTCAGTTTAACCAAATCAACACACCACCAAACTCAATTTGGCGCATAGTCGTGAAAGAGACGCCGTGGTGTAGTGAGTAGAGTCGGTGGCAAGCAAAGCGCGTGAACCAGGTTCGATTCCCATCGCTGCTGCGTGATATTATCATTTAATAAAATGTTTTTTTTTTATTTTTTTTATAACTTCTATGTTATTTAATGGATTTTGATAAAATTTTCTGCATAAATCCTTATATTTTATTAAAAATACGGTTTTACCTAAAAAATTAAAAAACTAGAGGGATGGGCTAACTTCGGCCATGCCGAAGTTTGGTAATACCCTTGCAATTGCAAAGGATATAGATACAGTTTTTTCTTATTTGCCACGCCCCCAACAATTGGATATATATCATTTTTGGGCAAACTGTTGAGCAGGGCAACAGTAACCTATATATAAAATTTTGAAGCTCTACCTATAAGACTTTGGAAGATATAGTTTTCTCCGATTTGCCACGCCCCCAAGAGGCGGATATATATAATTTTTCATAATTTTGTCGAAACAGTCAAGCCTAACGTCTGTGTCAATTTTTGGAGCTCTAGGTGTAAAATTGTAGAAGATATAGTTTTATCCGATTTGCCATGCCCCTAATGGGCGTAGATATATATTCTTTATGTTTTTCTTTAGGGGTGGTTGATACAAATATATGTTTTAAGTTTCAAGTCTCTGGCTTTAACAGCGTCAAAAATATTGAAGGATTTATGTTAAGCACTATATAGACTTTCCCGATTTGCCACGCCCCCAAAAGGCGTAGATATATATTCTATATATTTTTGTATTTGGGTGCAACTCAGGAGTATATATTCCAAAGTTCAAGTCTCTGACTTTAATAACGTCGAAGTTATCCCACTAAAACATTTCTTAAAACCGATCTGTCCTATGGGAGCTATAGGATATAGTCATCCGATCCGGATGATTCCGAGATATACAATGCCTGCAGCACATTCCAGCCTATGTTCAAAATTTCAGCTCTGTAGCTCTTATAGTCTCGGAGGAGATTGCGTTGATCCAGACAGACGGACAGACGGACAGACGGACATGGCTATATCAACTCAGCTCGTCTTGCTGATCAAGAATGTATATACTTTATATGGTCGGAGATGCTTCCTTCTGCAAACTTCTGACCAAAATTAATATACCCTTTTTGCAAGGGTTTAAAAATTTATATGTGGCTTTATATGCAACTGAACTTATATTAAATTGGTTTTGTGAAATGTGGAGCAGGTATCCAAAATATATAAAAACCAAAATAGTATTTTATTTTAAAAAAGCTATATGTAAAATTTGATGACTGTAGCTAAATTGATGTAAAAGACATGCTCAAAAAAGGAATCTCTATAATCTCGCGTTCAAACATACGGAAAGACGGACGGACGGTCTACATATTTATTGAGCCTACACACCTTTAACAGGAACAGAGTCTGACGCAGTCGGTGGCGCCCGACTGCAACGTTCTTATTTGTTTTGTATAATTTTTTATACCCTGAACCCATTGAAAATGGGAAATCAGGGTTTAATGGTTTTGCAAAAAGTATGTAACAGGCAGAAGGAGCCGACAGACCCCATAAAGTATATAAATTAGAAATTTATAAAGTTTTGTTTTAAAAAAAACATTTATTACTTCTTCGAGTTGGATTAGAACTAACTTAATTAAATTTTACAATTCGTATTTAAACCTTCTTTTTCTGTCGACGTCCGCGTTGTCGCTGCTGACGTCGCTGCGCCTGTTGCTACCGCTGTTGTCGTGCCTTGCTGCTATTGGTTGATGGAGTTGCACTTGTTGTGCAATTCGCGAGGTGTCATCTTGCATCCGTGGTCCCACGATCGTTGAAATAAAAGGTACGCACTCAGCGCACGTGGCTTCGCCTCTGTGCCCTTTGCAGTCTGCACCCAATGGGTGGTGCAATTTTGGGTCTCCGGTTACTTTCTCCGGTCCCACGGTGGAACTGCTGATTATGGTCTGGTCTGTATCTTGCGCAACTTATGTAGTTTTGATTTAGTTGCTTATGTATTGCTGCTTATTTACTGAGGCTTTGACATACAGGGTGTTAACTCTTCCCCCTTTAAATGCAGCGTCCTCGGTCGCCACGTAGACCCTTGTCGGTGTGGTGTTGGCAACCGTTTCTTTTTTTTTTGGAGTAGCTCTGATTAATATTCTAAAAGGTTCGATGGCTCTTCCGACTATTATAAGTGATAGGATACTGAGCGACGTGTAGCTAAGGGTAGTCTGAGCGGTGTCTTTGACTATAAGTTTCTCCAATGTTCTGGTGTTATTAATGTTTAGTTCTTTAACCATTTGAAGGGATAACACCTCGTCCACTCTACCTTTTCCTGCTACTAGCTGGAACACTGGTGGTTCTGGTTCCGTTGGTTAGGTCTCTTCTGTTTTATAAGTTGTTTCGCCAATCGTTACTGTAGAGTTGCGATATTGGATGAGTTCCTTCGAGCTTCAACACTTTATCGTCCAGTGTAACCAAGCCGCTAAAACCGTTCAGCATTATGGTACCCGGGAGTATTTCCTCGAAGTCCGGAATATGTTGGTTATTAATGACGGTACATTCTGGTTTCTTTAGGTTGACCAGGGCATATAAGCAATTGTCATTATTTAGATTAACTATCTTATCTCTATTACATATTGTTCTATCGTTATGGTTCTCGCAAGGTTCATTTATGGCAAATGTTTCGTTTTTATTACATTCTAATAGATTTTCGAATTTTATGTCGTTTATAATTAGTTATTTTTTTACTGCTTTTATTTTAAGAGCTCTACATTTATCTGTGCTTATCATGGAGAGACCTATTATGTAAATTAAATCTTTTCCATTTGTTGCTAATTTTATTTCTGCAAATTCTAACAGTTCTTCTATGTTATAAAACAAATTATTTTCTTTTTTGAAGATTTGTTCAATTACGTTAGTTTCGATTGTTGAGAAAATGAATGAGTTTGTGTTTGTTTTTGCCCATGGTCTTGCAAGTAGTATATTCCTAATTTCTTCTTTTACGAGTTGAATCTTATATTTTAAGACATTTGCTTTTCGATTGACAATTTCTTCTGAACATTGATTTATTTTTAAGATTGTGTTAGTGATATTACTTAATTGATTAATTTTTTCATTAATGAAGCGATTTATTTTTAGTTGTTTGTTATTGTTTTCTAATTGTTCGTTTATTTTGCTTGTTACGATTTCGTGGTCATGTTGATCTGGTTTTCCTGCCAACCATTTCCATGCTGTGCCAATGGCTTCAATTGCTCGTTTGCTTTTAAATTGTGGCTTGAGTCGTCTTAAGTCGTTTTTGACTTGAGATAACTCGTATGAAAGGAATTGATAAAGGAGATGATGCGTGGGAAGTGAATGTAGTGATTCGTTCAATGATGAGTAAATTTTGCTGTATTTATCTAAATCAAATATATGAATGATTTTGAAAGTACCTTCCTGTTTGGCTGCTAATCCGGTGTCTATTGAGATGACTTGTGAATTTGAATAATCGAGGACAGTAGTTAACCCCAAGCATGTTGGTAAGAAAAGTCTGTAAATTAACTTCGAATATTATTTTTGTGTACTATTTTACCTGAAACTGTTTTAATAGTCGAATTCTTATTTTCTGCGACTGTTTCTTTTTTATACCTACATAGGTGTGAGTTTGGAACCTAAACGTTTGTCAACCTTAACATAAATTGTTTCTCCTTGTTCATAGTTGATCACCTTTTTATACCCTTGCAAAAAGGGTATATTAATTTTGGTCAGGAGTTGGCAACGCAGAGAAGGAAGCATCTCCGACCATATAAAGTATATATATTCTTGATCAGCAAGACGAGCTGAGTTGATATAGCCATGTCCGTCTGTCTGTCTGTCTGTCCGCCTGTCTGGATCAATGCAATCTCCTCCGAGACTATTAGAGCTACAGAGCTGAAATGTTGCATAGGCTACAATCTGCTGCAGGCATTGTATTTCTCGGAATCATCCGGATCGGATGACTATATGCTATAGCTCCCGTAGGACAGATCGGTTTTAAGAAATGTTTTAGTGGGATAACTTCGATGTTATTAAAGTCAGAGACTTGACATTTGGAATATATACTCCTGAGTTGCACCAAAATACAAAAAGATATAGATTATTTAGCTACGCTGTTTGGGAGCGTGGCAAATCGGATAAAACTATATCTTCTACAGTTTTGAAGCTAGAGCATCCAAGTTTGGAAAGTAATATACTATACTAAAGCCTTCCCTTCAGATTGATCAAAAAATTATATATCCACGCCTACTAGGGGCGTGGCAAATCGGGAAAGTCTATATAGTGCTTAACATAAATCCTTCAATATTTTGGACGCTGTTAAAGCCGGACACTTGAAACTTAAAACATATATTTGTATCAACCACCCCTAGAAAAAAAGATAAAGAATATATATCGACGCCCATTAGGGGCATGGCAAATCGGATAAAACTATATCTTCTACAATTTTACACCTAGAGTTCCAAAAATTGACACAGACGTTAGGCTTGACCGTTTCGACAAACTTATGAAAAATTATATATATCCGCCTCTTGGGGGCGTGGCAAATCGGAGAAAACTATATCTATATCCTTTACAATTGCAAGGGTATTACCAAACTTCGGCATTGCCGAAGTTAGCCCATCAATCTAGTTATAATTCTTTTTTTAAAATGTTTGCACAACCTTTTGTTTAAATGTTCATAGCTTGTTATTTCATTAATATTTTTAGCTTTTATTAATTATTTTCTTTTTATATCAAAAAAACGTGTTTTGTTTAGAACATTAAACTTTCCATTAATTACATTTTAAATAACCTTGCTCTGCTACCATGTTGAGATTTGACGTCCAGGAACAATGAGTAACAATGGTATTAATGTTTTTATATATATTTCATATTCACAACTTATTTTATATTAATTAACTATAGGTAGTATATTTAGGTGCGTGTTCACGTGTCGTTTTACAAGGCAAGAGAAGTGTTGATTTGGAGCTTAGAACAGCTGTTTACGTTAAGCAGCGCTTGAGGGCATTAGTTAAAGAAACCACAAATAGATGGCGCCATGCATATTTCATTTAAGTATAGAGAAATACATTTTCTATTTTTTTTATATTTTGGATACCGGCTCCACATTTTACAAAATCATTTAAGAAAAAAAATTATCGAAGCCACAGTTTAAATTTTTCTAAATTTTTTAGGCAAACCCGTTTCTTTCAGAAAATAAGACCATTCATTGCAGAGAATTTGATTGAAATACGTTAAGTAATACAGCAGCTATTTAAGAAAACATTTTGTCAATTGGCAAAAGCACGCGGCAGCAGCCTGTACGTGTGCACACATTCATTCAAATCAACTACGCAGTAATCGGCGCGCGTACTTGTGCATGCATGTGTATATGTATGCGTGTGTATGTAAGCACATTGGGTCATATACATATATACATAAAAGATGTAAACTATGTCCGACATCACCTAGGACTTGGTTCAGGGGATCTCATAGTCGGACAGACCTGACTAGAGCGTTGTTACTTGTTTTAAAAAATGTTTGCCCAACCTTTTATTTAAATGTTCATAGATTATTATTATTTTATTAAACTTTTTAACATATTTTAATTATTTTTATTTTTTTTATAAAAAAAATCGTGTTATTGTTTAGAGCATCAAACTTTCCATTAATTACATTTTAAACAACCTTGCTCTGCTACCATGTTGAGATTTGAGGTCCATGAACAATAAGTAACAATGGTATTAAAATTTATATATTTTATATTCAAAATTTATATAATATTACATAGTTGATTATAAGTCGTATATTAAGATGCGTGTACAAGTGTCGGCTTTTACATGGCAAGTGATGTGTTCATTTGGAGCTTAGAACAGCTGTTACGTTAAGTAGCGCTTGAGCGCATTAGTTAAAGAAACCACAAATAGATGGCAGCACGCATATTTCATTATACCCTGAACCCATTGAAAATGGGAAATCAGGGTATAATGGTTTTGCAAAAAGTATGTAACAGGCAGAAGGAGGCGTGGCAGACCCCATAAAGTATATATATTCTTGATCAGGGCGACGAGCTGAGTCGATTTGGCCCTGTCCGTCTGTCTGTCCGTCCGTCTGTCCGTATGTATGAACGCGTCGATCTCAGAACATATAAGAGCTAGAGACTTCAAATTTTGCATGATGGTCTGTGTATACAGCGCGCATATCGAGTTTGTTTTAGATATTCGATAAATTTTTCCGTTTCAATGATATCGATTTAAAACGATATCAAGATTCAGTTTTTTGACCATATCTCTTACATATTTTTAGCTACAGCTACCAAATTTTGTTTTTAGCTTTTTATTAAAAAAAAAATTATCAAAGCCACAATTTAATTTTTTCAAATTTTTTAGTGAAAACCGTATTTTCAATAAATTAATAGCATTTAATGCAGAAAATTGCATTCAAATCCGTTAAGTAATACAGAAGTTATTAAAGGAAACATTGTAAAAGCACGCTGCAGCAGCCTGTACGTGTGCACACATACATTCAAATCAACTACGTAGAAATCGGCGAGCGTGCTTCTGTGTGCATGGTATGTATATGTGTGCATGTGTATCATTGTTGCCAAATCAGCTTTTTTCCCGTCAAATCGGGCTTTTATGAAAGTGCAATTGCGGGAAAAAATTCCAAAACAGCAGATAGCGGGAAATATAGCTTTTTAAAAAACGATTTAGCTGTTTTTAATTTGACTTAATATTTGCATGATTTCTTATAAAATTGCATACAAAATGGTGAAAATTGTAGTAAAATTATTGTGGTAAGCCTAAAAAAGGTTGTCAAATTAATATGACTGCATTATTGAAGACATTTTTTTTTTTATTAAGAAAAATTTTGCAGAAAAATTGAGGAATTCAATACATTTTCCTACAAATCATAAAAAATTTGCTTCGAAAATTAAGCTTTTTTCCCAGCTTTTTTCTCCGAAAACTTGATCTAGCTTTTTTTGCTCAACAAAAGCTGGCATCACTGATGTGTATACAAATGTGTGCACGTGTATATGTGTTCATGTGTATTTGTGTGCATGTGTATATGCGTGCCTGTGTGTATGTATGCATGTGTATATGCGCGCAGAGGTAATATGTATAGATAAAAGATGTAAGCTAGGTTGTTTAAAACATCAGCTCGGACTTGGTTCAGGGTATCTCGTAGTCGGGCAGACCCGACTAGAGCTTTCTTACATGTTTTAGTATAGATTATAGTATTTAACCATAATATAAAACTCATAAGACAAGCTGGATCCAATGAGCAAATCTATCCATTGCGACTTTTAGAATGCTTGTTGAGTCAATGAACTTTTTCATTAGCTTTGTATTTTATAATTTTGAATTATAAGTCACTTTGTGGTAGCACTAACCATACAACACATAGATGGACATCTAGTACAAACTTTTTCGCCACGCTTTTTTTGTGCGACAGGTCCCACTCAACTTCGTATTTGCTCGGGTCCCTTACTCTCTTAAAATCTTCACTAAGCAGTGGGACTTCACAGTGTTTAAAAGCAGAGAGATCGAGCGAGATGAAGCGAGATAAGCGTAAGTGCGACCTGCACACAATACATTGTTGGTGCTCACTCTCAAAGCTCTCTCGAATTGCATAAGTACGAGCTGCACACAATATACATTGATATTCCTCACTCTCAGCGTTCTGTCGAATTGCATAAGTGCGAGCTGTACACAATATAGTACAATATACATTGAATAAATGGACACAACGTACTTGAGCTCTAGGTTTGAACTGTCTTTATTTCTTAAAATCCTACTCTTATATTGCTCCTATGAGAATGCATAGAAGAGCATTCTTTACAAAATTACTTATTATCTATTCCTTATCACACAGGGACAAGGGTTGACTTAGAGTTTAATGTTTTTACTACGTGACGCGACCTGCTGTGATCACTGGGTACGCATGTAAAAGATTATGCATTGCTTATCTTTAGTAAACAGAAACTCTCTTAGGTTATTAATATGCATTGAATGTTACCACTTTCAATTGGATGCATTTGTGTATGCAGCATAATGTTATCTTATGTTTATGCTTAAACATTCTGGCAAGGGCCAAAAGGAATTATTACAATCTTTACTTATATGATTTCTTATTACACCTACTTTTCTTATGTTCTTATGTTTATGCTTAAACATACATTGTTATTGCTCACTCTCAGCGCTCTGTCGAATTGTATATGTATGCATATATGTAAGTTATATTTAGGTCCTTTCGTCCCTCGATGTTCCAGCGACGACTCCTTCGAATGTGGGAGATCACTGTTTAGGTAGATTACGGTGGAGGACTTGACTTCGTCCCCTTTGGTGATCACTGGCCTTGTGACAAAAGACAAAGACAAAGGCAAAACATAAGTCTACCCTAAAGTTAAATGCATCACGCCACCAAGCTGCAGTCGACAAGCCCACTCAGCGTTCTAAGCGACACAGCACTTCAGCATAAGAAGTGTGAGATTACCGCTGCTTATCGTGCAGAGTGCGCATCAGCATCGGTTACGTGAGCTACTTAGTTGCTATGGTGTTAGGTGTTAGTTGTTAGTTGTTATTTTTGTCAGTGAAGATAATCAGGTGGCGGGTTTTGCTTCGGAACAAGACCAAATTGCGTTTTAATGGGAAACGTGCTTCTTCCAAAATGATTTGGTTTCTGAAGCTATTCAAGGGTTTGTCCGTAGCCTCGACCGTGTAGGTCAGTTAAAGTTCGCTGTGAACAGTTGCAGCGTCTGATTGAGGCTCGTTTTGTAGGGCATTGAGATTTTGTCTGGATAGGGCATCAGCTACAAAATTCTCTTTACCCGGTTTATAACAAATCTTGGCGTTGTGTTGGTCAATGTAAGCATTCCACCTCTTTATTTTCGCGTTAGTATTCTTGTCTGCTACTGCAAAGATGAGCGGCTGGTGGTCCGTGAAAATGTTAATTTCTCTGGAGCCATACAGAAAGTTCTGCAATTTACCTAAAGCCCACACAATGGCCAGCAACTCCTTTTCGTTGGTGGCGTAATTCAACTCAGAATTTTTTAGGGTACGTGAAATCATAGTGATTGGTCTACCTTCTTGAGATAGTACCGCACCAATTCCGTTGGCCGAGGCATCGGTGGTCAGGTCAAAAGGTTTTTTAAAGTCGGGGTACATGAGAATTACGTCTTCAGACGCCAAGATGTTGCGCAGGCGTTCAAATGCGTTGCGCTGGGTTTCATTGAAATCGACCGCAATCTTTTTGGACCTACGCTTACTCACCGAACCATTCTCTCCTTTCAGAATATCTGTTATTGGCCGAGCTATGGCTGCAAAGTCCTTTATAAAGACTCTGTAGTAGCTTGCCAGACCTAGGAAGGATCTAACACTGTAGATGTTTTTGGGTTCGGAGTATTCTTGAATGACCCTGACTTTTTTGGGGTCGGACTTTGTCCCGTCCTTACTTACGATGATGCCCAGGTATTCTACGCTTTCCCTAAAGAAGCTAGTTTTCTCCTGGCTTACTCTCATATTGGCTTCGATCAGACATTTAAGTGCTGTGTCGATATGGTTGACATGGTCTGACTCATTCTTTGAGAAAAGTATGACGTCATCTACGTAGACGTAGCATATTTTCCCAATATGTTCCCATAGAACATCATCGATTGCCCTTTGGAAAATGCAACCAGCATTCTTAAGGCCAAAGGGTAGACGGCAGAATTCGTAATTGCCGCCTCAAACGGAGAATGAGGTCTTTTCGCGGTCATGTTCCGCAAGGTACATTTGGTGATACCCTGATTTTAAGTCGAGGGAAGTGAAAAACTTAGCGTTTTCCAAGTTCGCTAGAATCATGGGAATACTAGGCATCTCTTTTTGGTGTTACCATAGACATCTGTGCCTTTTTTGTCAACAATTCACGTTGGGCTGTTGCAAGGTGACCTCGATGGCCTGATGATGCCGTCTTTCAACAATTGCTTGACTGCACTGTTTACGAAGTCAGAAACCATTAAATTAGGGTAAGATCTGGCATATACGGGTTCGTTGTCTACCGTGCGAATTGTGGCGGAGACAGCGGTGTTAAAAGGCAGGGCTTCTTCTGCTGTTGAGAAAGCCTTTTTCCTTTTAAGAATCATGTTTCTGAACTCCTTTTTAATGGAGTCAGGAACCACGATGTCGTTTACATCAGTGAAATTAACGTCGGCGCATTTCTGGTATTGAATTTTTTCAGATATGCCCTGATATTCTAGTGACTTCTCTGTTAGGCTCAACTTTACTCCGGCTTGTGTTAACAAGTCGAATCCTATAATGGCATCGAAAGAGCTGAGAGTGTCTAGAAGGAAGAATGGGGAAGTGTGCTTGAAAATGTTCATTAGGCACTTTTGCTTAATTTCAGTGGATCCGTGGATCGAATTTACTGAGAACGGCTTGGCGACCGGCTTTATGGTTTTTCTCTCCTTTACGGGCTTAACATAATTTTTTGCCGCGCCTGTGTCAATTAGCATTTTTAATGTTCTCCCACCCAACCGTCGTTCAATGAACGGCAACCGGGAGCATTCCCTAAAAAATGGACAGAGTCGGATTATGCGTACTCGTCCTCGCTGTCGATTTCTTCGACTGCGGCCTTTGCTGCCTTTTCGTACACCTCCTTTTGTTCTTCAGTATCTTCCTGAACAATGTTTTTAAGACGTTGCCGTCTTGGGCCTGTTTGGCGATCTGAGGGGTTTTTCCTCTTGGGAGCTGTCTGTACGCTGTCTGAGCCTGGACGAAGAGTCTACCTCCATCGGTTGCGGATGCGCTGGCTGTCTTTGTTAGGTTGCTCCTGTGGAGCGTCCTTCTTGCGGTTGAAATGGGAATTTATTTCCTGGCCGTGGTCTTCCCTGTTGTTTCTAATAGGTTTGCTATAGGGTCGGTTTTTGCTGTGTTCAGGGGCTTGAGTTTGTTCTTCAACGACTTTAGCGTATGAATTGGTAAACATGCTTCCTTCGATGCAAGCTTCCGCCTCTCTGGCAAGAGCTAGTGCGGAAGGCAAGTCTTTGGGTTGCGCCGGGAATACAATAGCTCTGAGTTGTTTTCTCAGGCCCGAAATAAAGGTATGTAAGGCGTCGGCCCTAACTTCAGCGTTGAGCAAATCTGCGCCTTCTTGTTCGTGCGACATTACAACCTTGTTAGTCACTAGAGTCAATCTTTTTTCCACTTCGTCACAGTACTGAATGAGGGTCATGCCGCCGTGCCTGACCATGTCTAGGTTTTGAATCAGTAAGCGCAAAGATGTTTTGTCGGAGTAGGTGCAGTCTAGTCTAGCCAGAATGGCATCAAAATTTAGCACCGTATTATAGGACACAAGCAAGGCTCCAGCTGGTCCTGTGACCTTGTTCCTAATAATGGCTACTGCTTGGTAGTGCGAGCTGCTGCTGTCGAACGGCTTGAACAGTTTGTACGCATTTATTGCTGCCTGTCTCCAGGCAACATATTGGTCTTGTGCACCACAAAACTCTGCCACTGACTCTGTAGACTCTGCACTCGCTCGGTTAGCGAGTTTATTTGGGACTGCATCTGGGCTTGCTGTTGTGCCAGTGCCTGTCTGACGGCATTGTCAACGACAGCTTGAATTTGAGAAGGTTCCATGGTGTTGCCTTATTGGTGTTCTAAATTCCAACCAACGTGCTCTTCTTCCAGACTATCCTCACTTTCGTATTCTATTTTTATCTCTCTATAAGCGTTCACCCAACTCATTGGCTAACGTCACGCCTATACGAATATACTTTTGCCGAGCAGGAATGATCGGCAGCTTTGGATGCAGGGAACAGAGTGGAATGCAATGTTACTGTTACTGTTTACTACAATGGGGTATAATTTAGACCCAGTATTTTACGCAGTACAATGTCAATAGACAAGAGTATAATAATATTTAAATGATTAAAGGTATGCAACAAAATTTTAAACATGGTTAAAGTATGCAATAATATTTTTAGTTTGGTAAAGGTATGCAGTAATATTTTTATTTGGGAAAAGTATGTAATGATATTTTTTTTTTTTTTTTTAGCTTGGTATGCAGTACTTTTTTTTCTTCATTTTCTCTTCTTTTTTTTTGTTGCTTGAGTTTACTTGTCAAACTTACATGTTTTTGTTTAACTATTTAAAGCTGTTTGGCAACTCTGCTTGTCAAATGCAAACGTGTGAAATTTTTGCTGTGAAAAAAAAAAAAAAAATATAATAAGTAAAATTCTGTCTTCACCAGAACTTTCTGGAAAAGGCGCAAAATTGTTCGCGTGGGTACACCACGCTCTTTTAACACCAAGGGCGAGCGCGAACACCAAACAATTACTAATATCGCATATCTAGTCAAATATTAACAATCGCCACGTGCGCGTGTGCTTTGTGTTTGGTTTCGCCATAAACCAAACACAAAAACTTAAGGGTTTTAACTAAACTCTAGCAATTTATATTATAAATTGCACCAGGATGCAGAACACCTCAGCACCTCAACTCCCGCCACGGAAAGTGGACTTCGAGAAGATGAAACTGATTGCCGGAGATTCACCAGCTCAGATAAGATCCAGCATTCTTTGTGAAAACGCCCAGAAATCAATAATGCAAAACCAAAAGATCAGTGTTGAACCTGCAAATGCTACTCTGACGCACAATAATTCTTCTACGGGAAACACCAATGACAATATTGAAAGGGCATCACCCGACGCCCACTCCCTCGAGCTTAAAGCAACTATCCAGCAAAAAAACGCAAGATAACCTCCTCTCCTAACTTGTATAAAAAAAGGATCAATTTGAACAACAACACCATCAGCGATACTAACTGCTCTAATCGAACAACTAATGCAACTAACGTTGGCAGCGGCGCCGCTACCAACAAAATCAACATCAACGAAGTTGCACTTCAAAATAACACATTTTATCTTCTTGCTCAAGATGAAGAAACTGAAGTGCCTACTATGGATGTAGACGAGATCTGCCCTAATCTTCCCTCACTTCAGGGCCATGCCACTGAAGACGACATGCCAGGCATCAGCGTTGCTGCTGATGCTGCCACTGCCGCCGCTGCCGCTACTGCCGCTCGTGCCCGCTTAAATTATGATGCCCAGAAAAAAAATAACGCTGTACGAGCAGCTACCAAAACTACCCCAAGGCCACCCCCTATTGTTCTTCGAGATATAATTAACCTTCAAGTGCTTCTAACTGCATTAGAAGAAGTAACAAATTTAGACAATATTGAGGTAAAATCTTCCATGGGTAGAACAACAAGAATTTACGCTAAGTCACCCGAGAGCTATAGAGCAATTGTTAGGCAATTAAACAAAATCAACATTGAATTTCACTCCTATCAACTAAAGGAGGATAAACCTTTCAAAGTGGCTATATTAGGACTAAGCCCCTCCACCTTAAATTCACAAATTGAAGCTGAACTGACAAAAATGGGTCACAAGGCCGTAAATATACACAACCCAAAATCCAGAAAGACCGGTGATTCGATGAACATGTTTTTTGTAAACCTTGTCCTTAGCCCTAATAACAAAAACATACTGGGCTCAAAACTATTCTGTAGGCAGCGAGTTAAAATCGAGATAACCAGAAAATCGACTGAAATAACGCAATGTCATCGCTGTCAAGAATATGGTCATACCTCGAAATATTGCCACAGGGACTTCGTATGCGTTAATCTTCATGATTTTTATATCTACACAGCAGTTCATCCTAACGACAGAGCAGCTGGAGGAGCAGCCGTCTTCATTAGGAGAAACATAAGGCACTTTCCCCTTGAGCCAATATCTACGGAAAAAGTACAATTATCATGTGTTAAAATCTACACAGAGCTCGGAGAAATTACACTTGGTGCCATATACTGCCCCACCAGTTTTTCATGGCGCAGTGATGAGTTTATAGATGTGCTCGATTGTACGAGTAACCTCAAATACCTTATAGCAGGGGATTGGAATGCCAAACATCCATTATGGGGTTCCAGCATAGTCAACGCACGAGGAAGAGAACTTGCCTGCAGCCTCCAAATACGTCAGGCGAATATCCTGGCAACTGGTGCTCCCACCTGCTACCCCAGTAGGGCTGAAGCCAGCCCTTCTCACATCGATTTTGCGATATTCAAAGGTATGCCATATGAAATGCTAAGAATAACTGATAGTTGGGACCTGGACTCAGATCACCTTGCGCTAATTGTCGATCTCAACTCCCAAGCGTCGCAGATTGCAGCAAACCCACGGCTACTCGGCAGAAATGCCAATATAGCAGCCTTCAGAAACTATCTAAATGCATCAATTCAACTCAATTTAGACATTAATACAGCAGAGGATATAGACCATTTGGCTGACATCTTTAATACAAAGGTATGTCAAGCTGCCGAAGAAGCCAATAGCGGTATAGAAATTCCCTCTACTCGTACAGTATGGCTTCCTCCAACAGAAATCGCAAATCTACTGGCTAACAAAAGAAGATTGCGGAGGCACTATCTTCGCACTCACCACCCTATAGATAAAATGCGCTGGCATAGAGCTGCTAAAGAACTACGTGAGGCTTTACAAATACATCGCAACAAGCACTTCGAGACGTTACTGGCGAACCTAGATTACACGGTCGACTCGCATCATTCGTTATGGCAATTTACGAAAACCATTAAACGCCAACCTCAACGAGTGACACCGCTACGGAATTCGGCAGGATTTTGGTGCAAATCATCAGATGAACAGGCGCTCACATTTGCAACCATTTAACTGAGCGCTTCACACCCCTAAGCACTGCATCAAGTGAGGAAGTAGCTGATACAGAAAGTATCCTCTCATCCCCTCTGCAAATGTCTCCACCTATTAGACCAATTCGCCTTGAAGAGGTTGACAGAGAAATTCGCAAACTTAAAAACAAAAAGGCTCCAGGTCTTGATTTAATTAATAATCAAGTTTTAAAACTACTTCCGAAGCGAGCAATCCTTTTGCTTACACAAATTTGTAATGCAAGCTTACGAATGCAACACTTTCCCACACAATGGAAAACATCCAGGATAACCATGATCCTAAAGCCAGGAAAGCCGGAGCAGCATCCCGACTCGTATCGGCCAATAAGTCTACTACCTTCGATATCAAAAATTTTAGAGAGACTGATTGCTTCACGACTCGTTGCCTACTGGAATCATCATGAAACGATTCCTGAACACCAATTCGGGTTTCGTGCTGGTCACAGCACAACCGAACAGGTTCATCGTGTGACAGACCATATACTTAAGGCATTTGACCAAGGAGAATACTGCAATGGCGTTTTTCTCGATATTCAACAGGCTTTTGATAAAGTCTGGCACCCTGGATTACTGGCCAAGATAAAACAAGCAACACCAGCTAATATCTATTTGCTTATAAAATCCTTCCTCGAGAACAGAAAATTCGTGGTACAAGTCCAACAGAGTCAATCTCCTACCAGACTAGTGCTAGCAGGAGTACCTCAGGGTAGCGTTCTTGCTCCACTTCTGTACTCGATATTTGCTGCCGACATTCCAGACCCAAATGACATAACTGACATCGATCGCAACAAAATGCTCCTTGCATCTTACGCAGACGATGTCTGCATATTATACTCAAATGTTTGTAATCTGGAAGCCACGAACGGAATTCAACAGTACCTAAACAAATTTGAAAAATGGACTAAACGATGGAATGTGGGTATAAACTGCAGCAAATCTATTAATGTCTGTTACACATTGCGACACAAACTTACTACGCCCGTTTTTATTAATGCAGAGCCAATACCGCAAGAGTCTTCGGCTAAATATCTGGGTATTACTCTGGATAAGCAGCTGACATATCATGAGCATATTACCAAAACTACCGCGATATGTCACATGAAAAGAAGCAAACTGCACTGGTTACTGAACCGAAAAAGTACCCTTCCGTTACGCTGCAAACGGCTAGTGTATCAGCAAATCATAGCACCAACATGGAGATATGGCATTCAGATTTGGGGTACTGCAGCCAAATCCAACCGCAAGAGATTCCAAATTGTGCAAAACAAGACTCTCCGTCTTATAACTGAATGCGAGTGGTATGTAAGCAACTTAACATTACATCGAGACCTCAATATCAGCTATATCGAAGACCAGATATCATTCTATTCGAGCAGATATAATGAAAGATTGCTGAACCACCAAAACCGTTGTGCTCAAAATCTTGCCAATTCTGCATTGGTTACATGAGCTACTTAATTGCTATGGTGTTAGTTGTTAACTTGTACGCACAAGCAGAAGTGCAGAAAAATTTTGCCAAATTTTAACATCGAGAGGTCCCATCGCTACCCTTCCAAGCAAATTTGAAAGCAGACTAGTCAAACACTTTGCCATGCTCATACAAAATTCTCCTGTTTTTATGATTATTTTTTGTAAGGGCATCAAATATGTGACGCGCGTAAGAAATATTTTTCAGACGTCCCAGCACACACTCTCATTCGTCCGTGTACATATACAGCATTTTTTATCATTGTGTGCTCTGGGACCTGTTGGAATTGTAAAATCAGAAAATTTTAGATTTGTCGATCGTGGGACCTCTCACACTCATTTGAATATGTGTGTGTGTATGGAACGCGCTGGGCTTGCACACAAACTTGTTAGTCTTTGTACATGTATAAGCATATTTATGAATGTGTGCGTAGGCCTGGGTTTTTTTTTTTTTTTTTTTTTTAAATTTATTATTATGAGGATGTACTCAGTGCCACTAAATACACTATAATCATCCTAGTTTCTTAGTATTACATCCCCCGGTTTAGTTAGTTACTTAACATAAACATCTTTACTTATTCTAATTATAACTACTTACACCTAGGGAATTATTAATTTATTATTATTATGAGGATGCACTCAGTGCCACTAAATACACTATAATCATACTAGTTTCTTAGTATTACATCGCCCGGTTTAGTTAGTTACTTAATATAATCATCTTTACTTATTCTAATTATAACTACTTACACCTAGGGAATGGGGAGAAGATTAAAAAACTGGCGCCTTTTTAATCTCCTTACGGGCCGAGACACAGGCAGTTTTCTTGCGAGTCGGTTTTTGTGAACTCTCATCCGTTCATTGTAGCGGCTGGAAAATAGTGTGATCTGGTCCTCCACTGGTAGCAGGTTGAGATCCTTGTGGAGACTCGAATTACGTACAAACCATGGGCAGCCAGTTATTTGCCTCATGGCCTTATTTTGTAGTATCTGAATTTTGAGCCAGTTGCTCTTGGCGGCTATATCCCAAATTTGTACTCCGTACCTCCAGATCGGCGTAATTATGTGCGAGAGGATCGTGCGTTTGTTGTTTAACGATAATTTGCTGTTCCTGTGAAGCAACCAGGACATTTGCTTGAGACGTGTTCGGCAGGTGGCTATTTTTGCCTGGATGTGGGGCTTAAACGTCAGGCTTTTGTCCAATGTCAGTCCCAAGTTCTTAACACTGTTAGGACGTGCTACCGGAATACCGTTTATTCTCACTTCATTAGGAGCATCGCGTCTTAGAGAGAACAGTACGTTTTTGCTTTTGGTGGCATTGATTTGAATGTTCCACCTGCTGGCCCATTCTGTAAAGGAGTCTAAGTACTCTTGTAGGACTTCAGTCGCAGTTACGTTCGATTTAGATGAAACCATCATGCAGACGTCGTCTGCGTATGTTGCCATAAGCAGCGAGTTTTCCGAAGTGCCAGGCGCAGAGGCGTCTGGGCAAGGGACATCGCTTGTGAATATGGAAAACAAAAACGGAGCTAGCACGCTGCCCTGTGGCACTCCTGCGGCAATTGGATTATTAATTTATTGCTGGTTTATTAATTTATTATTATGAGGATGTACTCAGTGCCACTAAATACACTATAATCATCCTAGTTTCTTAGTATTACATCGCCCAGTTTAGTTAGTTACTTAACATAAACATCTTTACTTATTTTAATTATAACTACTTACACCTAGGGAATGGGGAGAAGATTAAAAAAATGGCGCCTTTTTAATCTCCTTACGGGCCGAGACCCGGGCAGTTTTCTTGCGAGTCGGTTTTTGTTAACTCTCATCCGTTCATTGTAGCGGCTGGAAAATAGTGTGATCTGGTCCTCCACTGGTAGCAGGTTGAGATCCTTGTGGAGACTCGAATTACGTACAAACCATGGGCAGCCAGTTATTTGCCTCACGGCCTTATTTTGTAGTATCTAGCGGCTATACCCCAAAATTGTACTCCGTACCTCCAGATCCGCGTAATTATGTGCGAGAGGATCGGGAAATTGGATGCGTAGAGGATTGGCTCGACTTTGTTTTTATTCTGAAAGAACGACCCTCCAAGTAGGATTGGATCAGTAGAAAGTAATTTGCAGGCAGATTTTCCTATACTTTTTGCAGAAGGCCTGGGTGCCACACTCTATCGAATGCCTTCTCAATGTCCAGGAAAATAGCATTGCAGTGTTGTTTTCTATCAAAAGCTTCGAGAATGTGGTCTGTGACCCGGTGCAGTTGTTCCACTGTGCCGTGACCAGCACGAAAGCCAAACTGATATTGCGGAATTAGCCTTCGGGACTCAGCAATGGTCACAAGTCGGGCAATGACTAATCTTTCCTAAACCTTTGAAATAGAGGGCAGGAGACTGATAGGCCGGTAGGATCCAGGGTCCTCCTCCGGTTTGCCAGGCTTGTGGATCATCACGACAAGTGCTGTCTTCCATGCTACCGGAAAATCCTGCAGTTTCATTATGGCGTTGAAAATTGATACCATAACAAGAATTGCCATTTCCGACAGGGCCTTTAGCGTGCGGTTACATATGTCATCGTGACCCGGGCCGCTTGATGATTGATGACACATCGTTGAATGTGAACGGCTCTTCTGGTAAGTCGAGTTGGAGAGGAGCGGATATGGCGTAAAGGGTAGACTCAGTTTCTGCATCCGTAGCTAAGTTATAAGGAAAGAAACGATGTTCTAAGTGAGTGGCAAAGGCCTCCGCTTGCTCTTGTTCAGAGCGACACCATGATCCAGATCCATTTTTAATGGGTGCTTGCCGGATAGTTTGTCGTCTGCAGTTTCTTGTTGCTTTCCAGAGGCTGATGTCAAACATCTGTGTACGCTGCCGTTCCAGCTCAACCTTTAGAACGTTATCCGCTCTATGCCAATTAGCCTTGTCAAGAGGGTGAAATGATCGCTGGTATATTTTTCTGAGACGTCTCTTTTGTTGCAGTAGAATGCGTAGCTCAGGTGTAAGCATCGAAGACCCGTCTTGACGAGGAATTCGTCTAGGACGAAGTCTTTGTGAGTCTTTAGCAGCAGAGCGGATCTTCTCATTGAACAGACGTAGAGCGTCTTCAATATCTTCACCAGATCGCATTTCAATATCGGGATGCATCCTACTGTTGAGAAGCGTCTTGAACAGTCCAATCTTCGTGTTGCCGTTGATAAGTCTCTCGACCTGGGGGTAGCATTGAACGGTGGCATCCAGGGAAATTACTAAGGGCATATGATCTGAGCTGAGATCATTGTGAGAGAGGCCTGGGTGCTTGCTGAAATTGTCGAAATAGTAGAAGC
The DNA here is from genome assembly GCA_035045545.1 of Drosophila gaucha. Taxonomy (NCBI): domain Eukaryota; kingdom Metazoa; phylum Arthropoda; class Insecta; order Diptera; family Drosophilidae; genus Drosophila; species Drosophila gaucha. Next base: position 81,484 of record JAWNOY010000316.1, on the reverse strand, counting down.
TGAAATTTGAAGATATTTGACCAGCGGGACTGCACACACAAATTTGCACATATACATATGTGTATATGGGAAGCGCAAAAATTTAAAATTGGCGGTTGGGTTGAAGAATGAAGAATGACCTTTTACTACCTGCAACAAGCCTTTAGGCAAAGAGGGTAAATTTTTTGTGCACGCATGCACTTGTGCATAGATATGTAGGTAGAAATACTAGCCGACTTTTAACCTTTTAAAAAACAAATGAGCAATATATTTAATTTCAGCATTGTTACCAACATTTCAGCAGGCACCCAGGCCTACGCACACATTCATTAATATGCTTATACATGTACAAAGACTAACAAGTGTTTGTGCAAGCCCAGCGCATCCCATACACACACACATATTCAAATGAGTGTGAGAGGTCCCGCGATCGACAAATCTAAAATTTTCTGATTTTACAATTCCAACAGGTCCCAGAGCACACAATGATAAAAGTGCTGTATATGTACACGGACGAATGAGAGTGGGTGCTAGGACGTCTGAAAAATATTTCTTACACGCGTCACATATTTGACATTACAAAAAATTATCATAAGAACATTAGAATTTTGTATGAGCATGGCAAAGTGTTTGACTAGTCTGCTTTCAAATTTGCTTAGAAGGGTAGCGATGGGACCTCTCGATGTTAAAATTTGGCAAGTTTTTTCTGCACTTCTGCTTGTGCGTACATATATGCATACATATACAATTCGACAGAGCGCTGACAGTGAGCAGTAACCTATCGCACAAAAAAAGCGTAGCGAAAAAGTTTGTACTAGATTTCCCATCTATGTGTTGTATTTTTAGTGGTTGTAGTTAATGTCTTTATTGAATTATGTTAACACTGTGTGCAAGCGACCAAAGTGCGATCTGCCAAGATAGCAATTGCTATTACTAAACACTGTATGCAAGCGACCGAATGTGGTGCGACTAGCCAAGAATAGTATAGCACTCAATAATTAGTTAACAAATGCGAGCAAGCGACCAAGGTGTCGTGCTGTCTGCCAAAGAACAATTAAAAGACTTAAAGTTATTAAGCAAATCAATTTATACACCAAAATATATGCCGACTTAGCAATGCGGCTGCACTGATAGTGCGAATTAGGACGAAAGAGGGGAGCATGAAAGGCAGCGATTAGCTTAAGAGAGAGCAGCAGCCACATGAACATGAACTGCTCTTCCAATTGTTTTGCTCTCTTTAAGCTGACAGCGCATCTGTGCTGCGCCCAAATCCCCCAATGGGAGTAGCTATAGATACTACACCTTGTTGTCTAGGAGTGAAATACACGAATGTATCTTCAAAATTCCAATTCTTGGTTGGCAATATTGGCGAAAATAATAGAGTTTATGTCTGGAAAAATATATCTATTCCCGATTTGCCATATGAAGAGTGTGCTGTTATAGTTAGACACGGAGGCTTGCAAGCGAGGAGTAGCAGGTTCAATTCCCGCTGCTGTCAACATTATTTGTTCAAAAACAAATTTTTTTTTTAAGTTTTGTTTTTAGTTTTTATCTTTCTGTATGTATGTAAAAATGCAACATTGAACAAACGTTCAGGGTATCTCGTAGTCGGGCAGTCCCGACAAGGGCGTTTACGTGTTTTTGCTTTGAAGATGGGAGCACGGATCTTGAAGCGAGAACGTTTTATTTGTTAGAGAAAAAATGTATTTAAGCTTACACTTTTAATTATTATATGGTTAAGTACATATAAGTTTGCATTTAACTGTGTGAGCGGTCGTTGTTTTTGTGTATGTTTGTTCAGATACAAGCTGGAATGTTCAGGGTGTCATCTAGCCGGGCAAGTTAAGTACTAACAATATGTAGCGATTGAAAATTTCCCCAATGCAATAAAAAAGATAAATGTTGTTTTATTTAACCGTTTTTATTTAACATGCGAAGCGGATATGCATTTTTGTATCCATACATATATACATAGAACTAATTATTTAAATTGTGTACACAGTATAATTTATTTTTATTCCCACTACAGTAAGAAAGTAACTTTTGTAAACTGTGGCTAATTTTTGTGATGGCTTTATTCATAAATATCCTAATGTAGCATATGTCTTCACAAATGTTCCATCGCTGGCATTTACGTTCCTGTGATAATAAAACTTGGGCAGTAAGTTAAACAATTTTATGCAATGTTTTTACATAATACTTACTCATCTTCCCAAGGACATACGGCATTGTGCTCGGTTTCATCAGTTGCTGTTTGCGCCGAGACCGTTGCCGGTTCATTTACTTTATCTCTTTCATCAAATGAACTTAATTTCTTAACTCCAGAATTGCGCTTTTTGCGCCGCGGACACATGTCATCATTACTTAATCCAGGCATCATTGTTCTGGCAGCTGCAGACTCATCAAGGGGTTCATCATCCACTATATCGACTTCCAATACAGCGAGTGGTGCTAAAGAATGTGCTGGTGTCGGCGCCGGAGGTGTATAGCTAAGATACCTCTCAGTTTCTACAATATCATAGTCGAAAACTGCATTCTTACTACTAAAATGCATTCCTTCTTGATACTCTTCCGTGGTGGGCGATAACTCAACGTCGGTATTTTCCTGAATATGATATTCAACCTTCGTATCGACATTTAATTGAATCACGCTCATCATCTTCATCTTTGAACCGCTTCCTAACTCCTCTTTGATGATCAGATGAGGCTCATTTGAAGCTCCAACCGATTTCAGAAATGTGTCAGTTTGTTGCATGTTGCTGTCGTCATAGATAGTAGGCTGGATTAGTTCGATTTGAACTTCTTTGATTAAATCTAAGTTTGATTCAATAACAGCCGATGTACTTGAGATGCCGCAAAGGTTAGTTGCGTTCTCGTTGTTTAATTGATTGACAGGCTTTGTTGATGGTGAATTATGTTTGCTGACTTCTGGGTCACCAATTTCGCATTCCTCTTTTAGTAGCATGATCCTAGTGGCTTGAGATGTTGTTGGTATCCACTCTGGAATGGGCAAAATAGGGGGCTCAGAGGTTTGTGCCTTACTACTGTGTTGAGAAAGAAATTTGCCATCCGCTTTACTAATTGCTTGCAGATCATCTTCAGTAATAATACTGCTTCTGCTGTCACCAACAACACATGCACCTCGAGCCTTTAGTAGTTCTAAATTGGTGTTGCCGATAGGCAAAGTTGAAGTTAAAGAGGAACTGACGCGTCCGACTTGATATTCACAGACACTGCTGAAGAAAAGTAAGAACAGAAAAAAAGCAATATGAAGAAATATTTTACATTCGTTTTAAAAATCCACATTTACAATAAATTTCATTTAGGTAGCGAAAAAAATACAATAAGATTACTTTTTGTGTTCTGGTTACACCATGAACTTATTGAATATAGGAATTCATGGAATAATCGTTTTATTAGAATGGTAACAGAAAGAAGGAGCCCTAGTCGACCTGTCTGTCTACTCGGCCGTCCGACTGACTGTCCATATGCATGAATGCGGTTGTCTCGAAAATTACATATTACACGAATGTCCTTCATAGCTTGTCCCTCTTTTCCCGTATCCATTAAACCGATTTAATTTATTGTTCGGCGGAGCACCTAATAATTATTCTTATATTTTTTTTATTTTTTAGACTCTGTTCCCAAAGGGAAAAAGAGTCTATTGGATTTGTGCAATGTCCGTCTTGCTGTCTGTCCCTCTGTCCGTCCGTCCGTCTGTCCGTTTTAAGATATGGTTTATATATCTACGCCCATTGTGGGCGTGGCAAATCGGTTAAAACTATATCTTCTACAGTTTTGAAGCTAGATCATCCAAATTTGTCATGTGGGTTACTGTTGACCTTCCCTTAAGTTAGATCAAACAGTTATATACCCACGCCCCCTGGGGGCGTGCCAAATCGGGGATATATATATAGCGATTCGTATAAATCCTATAATATTTTGAGCGTTATAAGAGCTAGAGACTTGAAATTTGGAATACATGTGCAAGTAGATCACCCGGAATCAAAAATATATATTATAGATATTTACGCCCATGACTGCGTGACAAATCGGATAAAATTGTATCTCCTACAGTTTTGGAGCTAGAGCGTCCAAATTTTGCATGTGGGATACTGCTGACCTCCTCTTAAGATAAATCAAAAGTTATGTATCCACGTCTTCTGGGGGCATGTCAAATCGGGAATTTCTATATCTTTTACAAAAACCGTGATAATTTCGGCAATTTTGCCGTCAAAGAGTGGGAGTTGGAATATATATACTAGTATCCTATCTCTACTAAAAAATATATGTTATATATAGCTACGCCCATTTGGGGCGTGGCAAATAGGGTAAAACTGTATCTCCTACAGTCTTAGAGATAGAATATCCACATTAAACATGTGGGTTACTGTTCATGAAATTTAAATTTACGAAAAAAAAAAAATAATAATAATCATAATGTAAGCCACCGCAAAACAAATTCTAGTTGACCTAACTGGGGATTGAACCTGGGTCTTCTCTACCACGACGCAAGTCTGTTTAACCAAATCAACACACCACCAAATTCAATTTCGCGCATAGTCATGAAAGAGACACCGTGGTGTAGTGGGTAGAGTCGGTGGCATACGAAGCGCGTGATCCAGGTTCGATTCTCATCGCTGCCGCGTGATATCATTTAACAAAATGTTTAAATACGGTTTTACGTAAAAGATTAAAAAAAATGTAAATGTGGCTTTATTTGCAACTGAACTTATATTAAATTGATTTTGTGAAATGTGGAGCCGGTATCCAAAATATATAAAAACCAAAATAGTATTTTATTTTAAAAAAGCTGTATGTAAAATTTGATGACTGTAGCTAAATTGATGTAAAAGACATGCGCAAAAAAGGAATCTCGATAATCTCGCTTTCAAACATACGGACAGACGGACGGACGGTCTACATATTTATTGAGCCTACACACCTTTAACAGGAACAGAGTCTGACGCAGTCGTGGCGCCCGACTGCAACGTTCTTACTTGTTTTTTTTATACCCTGAACCCATTGAAAATGGGAAATCAGGGTATAATGGTTTGCAAAAAGTATGTAACAGGCAGAAGGAGGCATGGCAGACCCCATAAAGTATATATATTCTTGATCAGGGCGAGCTGAGTCGATTTGGCCCTGTTCGTCTGTCTGTCCGTCCGTCCGTCCGTCTGTCCGTATGTATGAACGGGTCGATCTCAGAACATATAAGAGCTAGAGACTTCAAATTTTGCATGATGGTCTGTGTATACAGCGCGCATATCGAGTTTCCGATATTCGATAAATTTTCCGTTTCAATGATATCGATTTAAAACGTTATCAAGATTCAGTTTTTTGACCATATCTTTTACATAATTTTTGGCTACAGCTACCAAATTTTGTTTTCAGCTTTTTGTAAATAAAATACATTTTCTATTTTTTCATATTTTGGATCCAGCTCCACATTTCACAAAAAAAATGTATTAAAAAAAAAATTATCAAAGCCGCAATTTAATTTTTTCAAATTTTTTAGTGAAAACCGTATTTTCAATAAATTAATAGCATTCAATGCAGAAAATTGCATTTAAATCCGTTAAGTAATACAGAAGTTATTAAAGGAAACATTATAAAAGCACGCGGCATCAGCCTGTACGTGTGCACACATACATTCAAATCAACTACGCAGAAATCGGCGCGCCTGCGTCTGTGTGCATGGTATCAAATCGGGCTTTTATGAAAGTGCAATTGCGGGAAAAATTCCAAAACAGCGGATAGCGGGAAATAAAGCTTTTTAAAAACCGATTTAGCTGTTTATAATTTGACTTAATATTTGCATGATTTCTTATAAAATTGAATACAAAATGGTGAAAATTTCAGTAAAAATTTTTGTGGTAAGCAAAAAAAAAAGCTTGTCAAATTAATATGACTGCATTATTGAAGACATTTTTTTTTTTAAGAAAAATTTTGCAGAAAAAATTAAGGAATTCAATACATTTTCCTACAAATCATACAAAATTTGCTTCGAAAATTAAGTTTTTTTCCCAGCTTTGTTCTCCGAAAACTTTGCTTCATTTTGGGTCTATTTTTCCTTGATCTAGCTTTTTTTGCTCAACAAAAGTTGGCAACACTGATGTGTATACAAATGTGTGCACGTGTATATGTGTTCATGTGTATATGTGTGCATGTGTATATGCGCGCAGAGGTAATATGTATAGATAAAAGATGTAAGCTAGGTTGTTTAAAACATCAGCTCGGACTTGGTTCAGGGGATCTCGTAGTCGGGCAGACCCGACTAGAGCTTTCTACTTGTTTAATTTAATTTTTTATTGCTGCTTTTTGTCTTAAACTCTTAAGCGCATTTATGTCTAAATCTTAACTAAAATTTGGGGCTGAGCCCCGGTATATACAACTTATACTACGATTATATTCTAAAATTTAAACTATTTACATATGAACTCTCCTGCGATCCAGGGGGTGAAGTCTTTTTAGTCTTCTAATGCAATTATTTTTAGCCAATTTAGCTGCGAGCTGATTTGAGTGCATTGTCAGCCTTTCCGCGTATCTGGAGATATGTCGTCCAATAAGTTCTGCCACTGTGGGTATTTCAAGATCTCGGTGCAGTACTGAGTTCCGCACAAACCAGTCTGCTCTAGTTATTCTCCTCAGAGTTCTATTCTGTATGGTTTGCACTTTTTAGACTCTATTCCCAAAGGGAAAAAGAGTCTATTGGATTTGTGCAATGTCCGTCTTGCTGTCTGTCCGTCTGTCCGACTGTCCGTCTGTCTGTATGAACGCGCAGCATTTGGACACTAAAGAAGCTAGAGACTTGTAATTTGGAATATATACTCGTGTGTATCCGCGTCAGATCAAGTTTGAGTATTTTTTCGATACGCCCACAGGGGGCGTGGCAAATCGGGAAATGCTATATCTATTAAGACTAAAACGCTGTTATTTTCGTCAATATAGAAGTCTAAGAAATGGGATTTAGAATATATATTTGTGTACACCACGCGGAAGTTTTAAGATATAGACTATATATCTACGCCCATTGTGGGCGTGGCAAATCGGATAAAACTATATATTCTACAGCTTTGAAGCTAGAGCATCCAAATTTGGCATGTGGGTTACTATTGACCTTCCCTTAAGTTAGATCAAAAAGTTATATACCCACGCCCCCTGGGGGCGTACCAAATCGGGAATATATATATTGCGATTTGTATAAATCCTATAATATTTTGAGCGTATTAAGAGCTAGAGACTTGAAATTTGGAATACATGTGCAAGTAGATCACCCGGAATCAAAAATATATATTTTAGATATTTACACCCATTGAGGGCTTGGCAAATCGGATAAGACTGTATCTCCTACAGTTTTGGAGCTAGAGCGTCCAAATTTTGCATGTGGAATACTGCTGACCTCCTCTTAAGATAAGTTAAAAGTTATGTATCCACGTCTTCTGGGGGCGTGGCAAATCGGGAATTACTATATCTTTTACTAAAACCGTGATAATTTCGGCAATATTGCCGTCAAAGAGTTGGGACTTGGAATATATATACTAGTATCCTACCTCTACCCAAAAATATATGTTATATATAGCTACGCCCCTTTGGGGCGTGGCAAATAGGGTAAAACTGTATCTCTTACAGTCTTAGACGTAGAGCATCCAAATTTGACATGTGGGTTACTGTTCATGAAATTTAAATTTACGAAAAAAAAAAAAATAATAATAATCATAATGTAAGCCTCCGTAAAACATATTCTAGTTGACCTAACTGGGGCTTGAAGCAGGGTCTTCGCAACCACAACGCAAGTCTGTTTAACCAAATCAACACACCACCAAACTCAATTTGGCGCATAGTCGTCAAAGAGACGCCGTGGTGTAGTGGGTAGAGTCGCTGGCATGCGACGCGCGTGACCCAGGTTTGATTCCCATCGCTGCCGCGTGGTATTATTATTTAATAAAATGTTTTTTTTTTTTTTTTTTATAACTTCTATGTTACTTAATGGATTTTGATAAAATTTTAAGCATAAATCCTTATATTTTATCAAAACAAATTCTAGTTGACCTAACTGGGGATTGAAGCAGGGTCTTCGCTACCAGAACGCAAGTCTGTTTAAGCAAATCAAGACACCACCAAACTCAATTTGGCGCATAGTCGTCAAAGAGACGCCGTGGTGTAGTGGGTAGAGTCGGTGGCATGCGAAACGCGTGACCCAGGTTCGATTCCCATCGCTGCCGCGTGGTATTATTATTTAATAAAAGTTTTTTTTTTTATTTTTTTTATAACTTCTATGTTATTTAATGGATTTTGATAAAACTTTCTGCATAAATCCTTATATTTTATTAAAAATACGGTTTTACCTAAAAAATTAAAAAAAAATGTAAATGTGGCTTTATTTGCAACTGAACTTATATTAAATTGATTTTGTGAAATGTGGAGCCAGTATCCAAAATATATAAAAACCCAAAATAGTATTTTATTTTAAAAAGGCTATATGTAAAATTTTATGACTGTAGCTAAATTGATGTAAAAGACATGCTCGAAAAAGGAATCTCAATAATCTCGCATTCAAACATACGGAAAGACGGACGGACATATTTATTGAGCCTACACACCTTTAACAGGAACAGAGTCTGACGCAGTCGGTGGCGCCCGATTGCAACGTTCTTACTTGTTTAATGTGGCTCTGCGCAGCTGAGCCCCATAGAGAAATCACTTAGCTAAAAGTTGGGACTATTATAGCTTTGTATATGGTCACTTTGCTGCTGAGTGATAGCTTGCTCGGGGCGCTTAGCATCCAATCAAGTTTCTTGAGTTTGAACTTGCAGTTTGCAAGCATCTTGTTTATGTGCGCCTTGAAAGTCAGTCTTCTATCAAGGGTGACGCTAAGATATTTGACCTTCAAGGCGCTAGGTATTGGAGAGCCCATTGTCACCTCAGGACAGCCTTCTCTTCTTAAGGCAAAAGTCGTATGCATCGATTTTTATGCGTTGATGGTGATACACCATCTTTTGGCCCAATTTGCAAAGGGCAGCAAATATGACTGAAGAGATGCGGATGCTATTTGAGTTCAGCAGTAGCGCGATATGATAACTGTGTCATCTGCATAGGTCGCAATCAGTAATCCAGTCTCTGAGGAGACCGTTTGCATATCTGACGTGAACAGTGTGTATAGCGTTGGCCCGAGAACACTGCCTTGCGGTACTCTTAGCCCTAAGATGGCCCTTAGATACTTGGAAACTCCTTCCGCTTAGATAAGAAGCCAGCAGCATGAAAAATGGGCCTGGGAAGGCTGTTCTTATCTTTTGCAGTAGTCCCAAATGCCAGACTCTGTCGAAGACCTGCTGGACGTCGAGAAAGACGGCAGAGCAATACTGCTTGTTTTCGAAGGCACCCAGGATGTGATGTACCACTCTGTGTGCCTGTTCCGGTGTTCCGTGTTTCGTCCTAAATCCAAACTGGTGTTTAGGAATGGCCTCCCGGCGTCCCAGGTGTGTCAGTACTCGTCCAAGTAGTATTCTTTCGAACACTTTGGAGAGCATTGGCAACAGGCTAATTGGCCTACACGAACCAATTTCGCCCACGGGTTTACCAGGCTTTGGAACCATCACAATCACAGCACGTTTCCAGCAAGCTGGAACATGCCGGATGCGAAAGATGGCGTTACACAGGACTTTTTTTTATTTTTTTTATTTTTGGTTTATTGCTAAGAATCAGGGGCCAAGTGCCTCTTTAACAAAACATTTATCTTATTATTTTTCATCGCCAACTTACATACAATTATGTAAATTCATTCAATAATTAGTGCATTATTGGGAGGGTACTAGGGACACTTGCAATGTTTCTCCTTTTTAGCCTCCTGGAGGGACGCTCGTGGCCTAGTGCTCGTGCTAGGCGGTTTTGATGACAGGCGAGTCTGTGGCTGTATCGCGCTGAATGTCGGCTTATTGTTTCATCCACCGTCTCCAGTGCCAGGTCTTTATGAATTCTGGCGCCTCGAACGTACCAGGGAGCGTTTGTGATAGTCCTGAGACATTTGTTTTGCATCACTTGTATACGTTGGCGACTTGTTTTGGCAGCAATGCCCCAAATTTGTATGCCGTATCGCCACATGGGAGCAACGATGCAGTTATACACTGCTCTTTTGCAGCGTAGTGGAAGTTTGCTGTGCCGGTTGGTCAGCCAGTAGAGCTGTTTGGCTCTGACTCTACATCGCATAACTAGCTTCTGAATGTGACGTTTAAAAGTCAGCCTTCTATCCAATGTGAGGCCCAAATACGTTACCTCACTTACTTGGGGCAGAGTGACACCATTTAGCCATATAAGAGGAGGGGTTTTTCTCCTCAAAGTAAAACAAACATTGTGGCACTTGGCTGGATTAAGTTTTATGTTCCATCGTTTGGCCCAAAGCTCAAGGGAATGTACGTATTCTTGAATTCCATCTGCAGCGTCGTATTCACATCTTGAGTTATATAGAATGGCGACGTCATCCGCATAAGAGGCAAGAAGACCATTTTCAGGAGACATCATGTCAGCATCCAGTAAAGGTAAGTCTGCCGTGTATAAGGAGTACAGCAAGGGGCCCAAGACGCTACCCTGGGGAACTCCCGCTGACACTGGATGTTTAATCGAGGTCGCAGCCCGCACTTTCACCTGAAACTGCCGCCCCTCCAAGTATGAGCGGAGCATTAGGTAAAAGGGGGACGGAAGGATTGCCTTTATCTTTGATAGTAGGCCAGCATGCCACACCCTATCAAATGCTTGTTGCACATCGACAAAAACCGCGTTGCAATAATGTAGGCTATCATACGCCTTCAATATGTGATTCACCACTCTGTGGGTCTGCTCAATCGTACCATGTCCAGCTCTGAATCCAAATTGATGTTCAGGTAGCAGATTACGGAAACATACTAGTTTGGTGATTCGATTTGTTATCAGTCGTTCCCAAACTTTCGACAAGCAAGGCAGAAGACTTATCGGCCTATAGGATTCTGCCAAATCCAGTGGTTTTCCAGGCTTGTGCACCATGAGTATTGTTGCCAGCTTCCATTGAATCGGGTAGTGCTGGAGCCTCAAGATTGCATTAAAAACCAGTGCAATATAAAGGCAGGCGTGAGTTGGAAAAGCCTTTAAAGTTGCATGGCAAATCCCATCGTGTCCAGGAGCCTTATTACTGGGCAGTCGTGTAATAACCTCCTGAATCTCATCCGTCTGTATTGTTTCGATCGGAAGATCTAGCTGTAAGGGTGTCCCAAGGGAATGGTTCACCCTGTCTACGTCATCGTCGTCAGCTAGCGCAAAGGGTGTAAACCTTGACTCAAGATGTGATGCAAACGAGTGGGCTTGTTCTTCGTCGGATCGGGTCACTTCACCATTTGGCCCTTTTATTGGCACCTGTCTTAACGGCTGCCTCTTTGTAGCCTTTGTAGCCTTCCAAAGCGAATAGTTGGTATCTGCGGTGTAGTCCATCTTTTTCAGCCTGCTCTCGAAGAATTCAGCCTTTTTTAGTCGAAGCGCCTCTTTCAGCGCATAAGCAGCCTGATAATATGCGGGTCTGTCAAGTGGGTGCTGGGCTCTTAAATATTTTCGTCGAGACCGGCGCTTGTTCCTTAAGAGAGTTTTGGTCTCATGATCCATATGAATAGCTCTACGAGGAATGACAGTTCTTAGAACGTTGGGTCGAGACATCGCAGCTGCCATGTGAACTTTCTCAGTGAAAATATCCACTGCGTTCTCAATATCTTGACCAGATGTAAGCTCCAAATTTAAATCTAGTTCCTCTTCTAATTTTTGATGAAAAACAGCAATGTTTGTGTAGCTAGAGATGAGTTTAGGCTCCTGTCGCGAAAGCGTTACATCCAGATTAATCTCCACTACCAACGCAAGATGATCCGAATTTAAGTCCCACGAATCAGTGATCTTCAGAAGTTGATCTGGAATACCATTATAAAGGGCAAAGTCCAGGCACGATGCCGTGCCACCTCTTCTAGTAGGGTGTCTGGTGGGGGATCCAGTGGCCAAAATTTCTATACTACCAGATGAGAGGAAGTTGGCAAGTTCGAGTCCCCTATGGTTAGCCATTCGGTCGCCCCAAAGCCAATGTCTCGCGTTCCAGTCGCCACCAAGCAGGAACCGTCCTCCTGCCATGCCGCAGATGTTAGCGAAGTCAAGGGCAGTCAGTTGAGCTGGAGCGGGAGGACAGTAGATAGCGCCAATATTTATATCACCAATGTTGGTGCTCACGCGGACTACTCATAGCTGATATTCAGGGGTGGCCGATTCACATAGGGGAAAATGGCAAATATCAGACCTTATCATTACAGCAACATCACCTTTACGACCTCTGTAAAATGTTTGGTTTGACGCATATGAAGAAAAGCCATGCAGCTTAGGAGAAACTCCATTGTTCATCTTGGTTTCACAAAGCAGGACAATGTCTATATTCTTCGTGTTCACAAACAGCTCAAGCTCGTTTGTTTTATTCGCAACGCCATTGGCGTTCCATATAAGAACTTTTAAGGAGTTCATTTAGATAGCACCACAGTTAACAAATGCAGGACCTGTTGCTGCATTTCCATAAGTTTATTGATGAATGTATTTAACATCCGAATGGATTCGCTTAAGCTGTTGTATTCTCCTGTAGGTAATTGAGGTGCCTGCTCTTGGTACTGTACTACAAAGTAGTCCACTGTCGATTCTGGTATCGCTAGAAGAACTTTGCCATCTATCAGATCGTGTCTAGGTGCTTTTTTCTCCTTGATTCGCCTGAACTCTTCCACTACCTCTGTTTTTGTGCAGGCTCTAATCGCTTCTTCTACTAAGAGAGGAGAGAGGACGATGTCTTCTGTTTCTTCAATATCACCTGGCTCGGCCGTTAGCAGCGGAGTGAACTGCTCCTGCAGGTGTTGCGCAAAAGCCTCGGCTTGTGCCTCGTCTCCTGTGAGCCAGGAGCCTGAAGTGCAGCGGATGGGGTGACGTCGCATGGGCTGCCTCTTTAGCTTCCTTGTGAAGCTCCACAGGTTAAACTCAGCCCCAGCAACAGTGTCTGCGCGCTCGAGTGCATAGTTGATGTGCAAGTTTTGCTGCTCCGCCAAAAAGGCTTTCAGCACTTGAGTGGCAGCATTGTATCGCCTTTTGTCAGCTGTAGAGCGTGTGAGCATCCATCGTCTCCTCGCCCAGCGCTTATAGGCGAGCAAGGATCGAGCTTCATCCGTAAGGGGAGAGTTGAATCCAGTCGGCTGCATTTGCTTACGGCGAGGCGCCGGCGCTGCTGATAAAGCATCTTCTTTTATGGCATCCTGGAGCCTTTCAGCAGCGAACTCTACATCCTCAGGAGAGTTCAGCTCGATATCTGGGTGTATCATCAACTCAAGTTCTCTTATAAAGGCTGCCAGACTTGATCCTGCGGGTAAGAGCCGTTTACTTGTGGGGTATGGCTATGGCTGCGCGTGTATATAACCCGTGGGAGATGGTCGGATGGAAGGCCCAGGCAATCGTCGATGCTTAGGAGCCTGTGGTTGATGCCTTTATATACAGCAAAGTCAATTGCCGAGGGATTGTATCCATTAAGTGGGTACCGAGTAGGGGCCCCAGTAGCCAGAATGTTATATCCCGTATTGTGTAACGCTTCAAAATTGCTTCTCCGCGCTGATTACTACTGCCACTTCCGCAAAAAGGGTGCCAACCATTCCAGTCTCCGCCGACTATTGTTTTGCAGGACCTTTGACAGAAGAGCTGAGCTATATCAGGTTTGGTGATCTGGGTGTTAGGTGGGCAATAAATTGAACATATTTCTATTTTTCCAATAGTCGTTTGCATGCTGATTGCTGCCACTTGAATTTTGGCGTTAGATATATGACGCAATGGCGTGTGCACTAGCTCCGAACGAACGAATATTGACGATCCGCCAAAACTGTTCGCTCCTCCTCCGTGAGCCTGATAATGTCCGTAGCCGTTGATTTTGATATTTGGGCACTCTCGAGTTTCTGCTGATAGCATAACATCTATGCTCTTTGCAGAAATGAAAGCGGCCAACTCCTGAGTTTTGTTCCTCAAGCCGTTGGCGTTCCAAATACCCACATAAAGCGCCATTATTTTGAGGCGAGCTTGGTGATAAGGGCCATTATACTGGCCATTATATTAGCATGCTGTGGCAATGTTTTAAGCTGCTCATTAATATCACGAAACTGTTGTCGCTGCTGAGAGAGGATCTCAGCAAGGATAGGATCCGTTGTGCTGGGGATTGGGCGGGAAGCTTGTCCTTTGGCGACCTGGGCGTATGAGACACCGCTGGTGGGCATTGAGTAGTGTGGAGAAGCAGCACTACTGTAAAGCGTAGGAGCGAAACTGCTGTTGGGGTGGCCTGTTTGAGTAGCAGGTGGCTGAGCCATCTGCCTTTGTGCTGGCGCCTGCATCTTAGAGAGGCGCTTGTACACCGCACAGCCCTTGTAGTTGGCCGGGTGTTCAAGTTCGCAGTGGACGCAATTGGGAGCTTGTTCCCTTTCCCTCATGCAGTCTTTTGAGGCATGACTTCCTGCACATCTAAAATTTTGTGGCAGTATCTTTGACTGTGTCCAAACTCCTGGCAGCGATGGCACTGTGTGAGGTCATTGTATTTTCTGGGCAGCTCCACTGAGCACCGCTGCCGGCAAATAACACGAATATCGAGTATTTGCTTGTTGTTGGATGCTTGTGCAATATCAACAAAGAATAAATTGAGCGGTTTCTTGTCGATCCGACTCAATGGGTTGTGCACATTTGCCACTTTGTGACCTTTTGCAGTAAGCTCCTCTTTTATGGCTATGTGATCAGTGCTGTGGTGTACTTTTAAACATACTCTGTAAAGCTTATCCTCTTTTAACTGATAGCAGTGATATTGAATGCCCACATCAGTGAGGTGAGCCACAACTGCTCGGTAATCCTTGCTAGAGCTGGTAAGAACTCCTATGTCACTCTTTCTTGGCTTGACAAGATAACAGTCCGGTGCAATGGCTTGATCTTGCAGCTTGGCGATAGACTTAATATTAGGGCAGCAGATGGGAGGTATCCGAGGCTTTGTAGTCTTTGCAGACTGATCTGCCTTTGGAGATTCAATGTCTGGCTCTGGCATTACGCAGTCCTCGCAGCCTGAAGCTATTTTGAGTTGTAGCTGCTTTGTGCGGCGGCTTTGCTGGTGCTCGGCTATTCCATAATGAAAGTTTTCTTTTTGGCCAATTCCGGGGAGGACAGTTGCTTGCGCTTGGTAGTTTTTGTCTCCAAACCTTGTACTGCCATAAGGTCGATTTGCTTGAGTTTGTAATTCGATTCAGCTCGACTGATAACCTTCATTAGGGGAGCTTCCATCTCTGTTCTTTTGCATCTTTCAGTCATCGGAGCCACTGACGACTTAGCTGTGCGAACTTCGGTGTTGGTTACGTTTAGATTTGCTGGCATGTTGCAAATTATCGGAACCTCCTAGGGGTAAGCAGGTGCTGAGCCGGCTAGTGGCCGGAGCCCTACTTTGCAATTGCACTTTTAAATTTAGTTTAGTGAGAATTTGCACTGCCATACACTGCACTGTGTCTAAGATGACACTGTGAAAAAAATGAAACACCGGCGTGGACTTTGCTAATGTTTAGTGATTGAATTTGTAAACTTCACAATTTTTGTTCAGCAACGAGTGTGTACAGTTTGACGCCAATATCAGCACTGAATTCTTATATTGAGGTTTCGCAAGTTGCTACTAAGTTGTCGCCCATTTACATTTACTGTTACTGTCATAAACATTTGTAAGCGTTTCTGCGCGTTTTGCTTACAAATCTATTCCTTGCCTAACTTATTCATTCCTAATCTCACTGTCGGTCGTCTAACAGCCCTTTTCAATCTCTCTCTACTAACTTTTTCATACGTACCTTCAACTTTGTAAATGAATTGTGAATAAATAATGCAACTCAATTAATATATAACTAGAGGGATGGGCTAACTTCGGCCATGCCGAAGTTTGGTAATACCCTTGCAATTGCAAAGGATATAGATATAGTTTTCTCTGATTTGCCACGCCCCCAACAATTGGATATATATAATTTTTGGGCAATCTATTAAGCAAGGCAACAGTAACCTATATATCAAATTTTGAGGCTGTACCTGTAAAACTTTGGAAGATATAGTTTTCTCAGATTTGCCACGCCCCAAAGAGGCGGATATATATAATTTTTCATAATTTTGTCGAAACGGTCAAGCCTAACGTCTGTGTCAATTTTTGGAACTGTAGGTGTAAAATTGTAGAATATATAGTTTTTTCCGATTTGCCACGCCCCTAATATGCGTAGATATATATTCTTTATGTTTTTTTTCTAGGGGTGCTTGATACAAATATATGTTTTACGCTTCAAGCCTCTGGCTTTAACAGCGTCCAAAATATTCAAGGATTTATGTTAAGCACTATATAGACGTTCCCGATTTGCCACGCCCCAAGTAGCCGTGGATATATAACTTTTTGATCAATCTGAAGGGGAGGCCAAAAGTATATTACTTTCAAAATTTGGATGCTCTAGCTTCTGTAGAAGATATAGTTTTATCCGATTTGCCACGCCAGCAAAAGGCGTAGCTATATAATCTATATCTTTTTGTATTTGGGTGCAACTCAGGAGTATATATTCCAAATGTTAAGTCTCTGACTTTAATAACATCGAAGTTATCCCACTAAAAAATTTCTTAAAACCGATCTGTCCTATGGGAGATATAGGATATAGTCATCCGATCCGGATGATTCCGAGATATACAATGCCTGTAGCACATTCCAGCCTATGTGCAAAATTTCAGTTCTGTAGTTCTTATAGTCTCGGAGGAGATTGCGTTGATCCAGACAGACGGACATGGCTATATCAACTCAGCTCGTCTTGCTGATCAAGAATATATATACTTTATATGGTCGGAGATGCTTCTTTCTCTGCGTTGCAAACTCCTGACCAAAATTAATATACCCCTTTTTGAAAGGGTATAATGAGCTGCGATGATGAAGTTCATAATTGGCATAACTCATCTACTATGTTAAATGCGGTCAATATCACTATCTCGATTAATGATATTTGTGAGTCTGCTAGAAACTTGGTCAACTCCTCTAAACCTGATGAAGATGGTATATCAGCATTGTTTCTAAAAGTCTTCATCAAATCTTTACGGAAAACATTGCTAATACTCTTTTCCAAGTCTCTATCCTCTGGTGTATTTATTCCATAATAACGCCAATTTTTAAGAATGGGTCAAAATGTAACTTTCACAATTACAGAGGCATTACTAAACTTACTAACATCTCGAAAGTTAGTTAGCCACATCTCTTTTATAGTTAAACCAATTCTAGACTCTAATCAGAATGGATTTATGGCTGGCAGATCTACTGTAACCAATTAAGCAGTTTTTTATAATTTTAGTATTCAATCATTTGTTAATTGTTCGTTTGGTATTAGATTCGAGATTCTTATTTAACTACCATATTGACTATATTTTACCATGGGCATATGCAATGTATGAGTTTGTTAGGCGCAATATAACGCAATTTAAGGACCCTTTCACGGTGACGGTCAATTTATTCAGCGTTAAGGTCGAAACTTAAAAACGCTTCAATTATTTGGAGTCCTTCTGTAAGGGTCCATTTAAAAAGACTAGAGCGACTCCAAAAAAAAATTTGCGAAATCTACTCTCCATTTATTGAGATTCGTCATCCCGCTCCCGAGCTATAGCGAGAGATGTAGACTAATCAATTTGTCTATATTGGAAGAGAGAAGGACCATAGTATCAATAATTTATAGACTCTGTTCCCAAAGGGAAAAACAGTCTATTGGATTTGTGCAATGTCCGTCTTGCTGTCTGTCCGTCTGTCTGTATGAACGCGCAGCATTTGGACACTATAGAAGCTAGAGACTTGTAATTTGGAATATATACTCGTGTGTATCCGCGTCAGATCAAGTTTGAGTATTTTTCCGATACGCCCACAGAGGGCGTGGCAAATCGGGAAATGCTATATATATTAAGACTAAAACGCTGTTATTTTCGTCAATATTGCAGTCTAAGAAATGGGATTTAGAATATATATTCGTGTACACCACGCGGACGTTTTAAGATATAGTTTTTATATCTACGCCCATTGTAGGCGTGGCAAATCGGATAAAACTATATCTTCTACAGTTTTGAAGCTAGAGCATCCAAATTTGGCATGTGGGTTACTGTTGACCTTCCCTTAAGTTAGATCAAGAAGTTATATATCCACGCCCCCTGGGGGCGTACCAAATCAGGAATATATATATAGCGATTTGTATAAATCTTATAATATTTTGAGCGTATTAAGAGCTAGAGACTTGAAATTTGGAATACATGTGCAAGTAGATCACTCGGAATCAAAAATATATATTATAGATATTTACGCCCATTAAGGGCGTGGCAAATCGGTTAAAACTGTATCTCCTACAGTTTTAGAGCTAGAGCGTCCAAATGTTGCATGTGGGATACTGTTGACCTCCTCTTAAGATAAGTTAAAAGTTATGTATCCACGTCTTCTGGGGGCGTGGCAAATCGGGAATTACTATATCTTTTACTAAAACCGTGATAATTAAAAGAGTTAATAAAAAGAGTTGGGACTTGGAATATATATACTAGTATCCTACGTCTACCCAAAAATATATGTTATATATAGCTACGCCCATTTGGGGCGTGGCAAATAGAGTAAAACTGTATCTCCTACAGTCTTAGACGTAGAGCATCCAAATTTGACATGTGGGTTACTGTTCATGAAATTTAAATTTACGAAAAAAAAAATAATAATAATCATAATGTAAGCCTCCGTAAAACAAATTCTAGTTGACCTAACTGGGGATTGAAGGAGGGTCTTCGCTACCACAACGCAAGTCTGTTTAACCAAATCAAAACACTTCCAAACTCAGTTTGGCACTTAGTCGCGCAAGAGACGCCGTGGTGTTGTGGGTAGAGTCGGTGGCATGCGAAGCGCGTGACCCAGGTTCGATTCCCATCGCTGCCGCGTGATATTATCATTTAATAAAATGTTTTATTTTTTATTTTTTTTATAACTTCTATGTTATTTAATGGATTTTGATAAAATTTTCAGCATAAATCCTTATATTTTATTAAAAATACGGTTTTACCTAAAAAATTAAAAAAAAATGTAAATGTGGCTTTATTTGCAACTGAACTTATATTAAATTGATTTTGTGAAATGTGGATCCAGTATCCAAAATATATAAAAACCAAAATAGTATTTTATTTTAAAAAAGCTATATGTAAAATTTTATGACTGTATCTAAATTGATGTAAAAGACATGCTCAAAAAAGGAATCTCAATAATCTCGCATTCAAACATACGGAAAGACGGACGGACGGTCTACATATTTATTGAGCCTACACACCTTTAACAGGAACAGAGTCTGACGCAGTCGGTGGCGCCCGACTGCAACGTTCTTACTTGTTTATTGAACCTTATTGCTGGGATAGTGGACTGCCTCATTCTTTTAAACGATATTTACATCAATGTGCCCCGTAGGACATTGCGCTTCGTCCGTCCGTTTGCTTTGGCGATTTCGAGGTCTATATACATATGCCAGCGAGTTTTAAAACAATTTCCCGCTTGAACTACAATTTGATTTTGGAGCCAATAGGCGGCTTTTTAAACGTAAGATAGCAGTATTCTTTTTAATTAAAAATAATAAAGAATTATACACATATATGTAAATTTATATATATATATATATATATATGTCGTAGAAAGAATTGATTATTTGAATTGAGCGACTAATCGATAATTTGTGTATTGAAACAGTGTTGTTGAGTGAGAGGTTAGTTAACACAAAGCTCGAGCGTGGCTCTGAAAGAGTTGCCAGATCAGTGAGTTATGAGGAAGATGGTTAGAGAGAAGACTGACGCTGAAGGCAACGGTGCAGAGACTCGAGGCACTTGACAGTATGGCTGAAAAAGAAAATATTAATATCTCTACATCTCTCACATCAGAAGTGGGATCCAATTCTCGTCAATTAAATATGGAAGATCATCTGAGCATCCTGATGGAGCAGCAAAATCAGAATTTTCTGGAATTGGCAAAAACACTCCAATCAACTGTAAGAGAACCATTACATGAAGGTACCTTTAGTTTGCCGAGGTTCAACGCTGACATTTCTGGCGCCGACGCTACACAATGGTGCGCGACAGTAGATATTGTGCTAAGTGAAAAACCATTGAAAGGAAGTGCGTTAATTCTGGCTTTAAGTAAATCGCTCGAAGGAAGTGCACCTCAGTGGCTATCTAAAATTTGCTATGCGGGGATAACATGGTTGAATTCAAACAGTTATTCTAACAACGTTACGAAAATACGGAGACTCCAGCTGCCATGTTTTTGCGCTTGATCAACAGTCGCCCTATCACCGATGAATGCCTCGCAGTATATGCTAGCCGCATGTTAACATCGCTTGTTACCAAATGGAAGAACATGGAAATCGATGTTGCAGTATCAGTGGTTCTGGGACACATGGCCAACTTCGATCGCCGTGTACAATGAATTACGTACACTGCCAACATTCAAAGCAGACGCGACTTACAGAGTTGCAGGTCTTTGCGCTCGACAAGAGAACACATTTCTTTGGGAACGAGGAATCCGGAGCAAAGCGCGCTAAGATGATTTCAATCAGATGTCACATATGCGGCAAGATGGGACACAAGATGGCGGAATTCAGAAACAGAAAGCAAACGAAAGATGCAGCATCCCAGGAACAGGATCAACGTGGGAAGCAACCATATTTGAAGAGCAACATCACTTGCTATTGCTGCAATGCGTAAGCCCATATTGCTACCCAATGTCCAAATAATATGGGAGGTGGAGGATCTGCATCACATATAGAAAAGAGAGCTGAATTGTGTGTGGTAGATGAACCGAAAACAAGTATGCTGTTACGAGGTAAGGTCGTTCCAATTACTTTTGATTCTGGAGCAGAGTGAACATTGGTTAAAGATAGCTTTGCAAATAAGTTATGCGGTAAAAGATTAAGTAATGTAATCAGCTTGAAGTGCAGTATTTATTGGAAACGCAAGAGTGCACAGTACATTGCAAATTGAAAATGATCTTATGATTGATGGAAATTGCTTAAATGTAATGTTTCACGTAATACCAGACGAATGTATGAGGGTTGTATTAGGGAGAGAAACTCTAGCAGTGGTTAACGTAATTAAGCACTTTCGACACTATCTACATGATAGAAAGTTTGTAGTATTCACAGACTGCAATACGTTAAAATCATTTAGAACAAAAATTGAATTATTGACAAGAGTTTTTCGTTGGTGGGCTTATCTACAGGCCTTTGATTTTGATATAGAATATAGAGAAGGAAAGCGCATGGCACACGTTGATTTCTTGTCTAGAAATCCTTTGATCCCAAAAATTCAATTGAGTATTCGAAAATTGTTGAAACGAATCGAGTTAACAGAAATTTCGGAAGATTGGATTCGAGCAGAACAACACAAAGACCAAGATATAGTAGAGGTTATTTCTAAATTAAACTAGAGGGATGGGCTAACTTCGGCCATGCCGAAGTTTGGTAATACCCTTGCAATTGCAAAAGATATAGATACAGTTTTTTCTGATTTGCCACGCCCCCATCAATTGGATATATATAAGTTTTGGGCAATCTATTAAGCAGGGCAACAGTAACCTATATATCAAATTTTGAACCAAAATTTCAGCTCTGTAGCTCCTATAGTCTCCGAGGAGATTGCGTTGATCCAGACAGACGGACAGATGGACAGACGGACAGACAGACAGACTGACAGACGGCCATGGCTATATTAACTCAGCTCGTCTTGCTGATCAAGAATATATATACTTTATATGGTCGGAGATGCTTCCTTCTCTGCGTTGCAAACTCCTGACCAAAATTAATATATCCTTTTTGCAAGGGTATAATAACAATGAACTCCCATTAGAGATATCAAAGACCTATGATATGAGAACATTAGAATATAATATCGGAATGTGCAACGAAACGGTAAAACCTTTTGTTTGCCAGTAATACCTCGTGGATTTAGATGGTCAGTTATTAACCAGCTTCACGAATCTATTATGAACCCAGACTGGGAAAAGACTTTAGATAAAGTCTATGATTATTATTGGTTTGAAGGCATGTCAAAGTACGTACGTAGATTTGTAGGAAACTGTATAACGTGCAGAGTCTCAAAATCCTCCTCAGAAAAAGCTCAAATAGAATTACATCCTATCCCGAAAGTAAACCATGGCATACTTTACATATAGATACGACAGGGAAACTTAGTGGCAAGAGTGACCGCAAAGAGTGTGTAATTGTACAGTAAATGCACTATACTAAGTTCGTTTATCTATATCACACTTTCACGTTAAGTGCAGAGAGCTGTGTTATTGCACTAAAATCTTCTATTTCCCTATTTCGAGGACCTGATCGTATCGTGGCCAATCAAGGAAGGAGTTTCACTGGCTCAAAATTTGATGAATTTTGTTTATCACAGAAAAAAAAGCTTCAATTAATAGCAACAGGAGCAACTCGTGCTAATGGACAGAGAGTCATGTGTACACTTAAAAATCTGTTGACGGCAGTGGAAACTAGTTCTAGATCGTGCCAAAATGCTTTGGGTGAAATTCAACTAGCAATTAATTGTACAACTAATAAGGTAACAAAAGCAAGTGCATTTGAGCATTAGAGCTCAAGCTTTTGCGAATATGAAAAATTCAGGAGAATATGAGAAGTCAATACTTAATGAAAATAAGGCTAAAACAGTCAAGTTTAATGTGAGCGATTTTGTGCTGATTAATAATAGAGAGCGGCACCAGACAAAATTAGACCCTGGGTCCATTCAAGTAACTGAAATTTTAGAACATGACAGATATATGTAAAGAAGTCTGAAAAATAAGAGACAATATAAGTATCCACATGAAAGTATAAGAAAACTGCCGGATAGGTAGGTGCCAAGCGAGCTACATATCGATGAGAGCCTGCAAGAAGAAGCTGTTCGAAAGAGACAGTAATGAAACTGTTGAAGGAGACAGTAGTGAAACCCCCCAATTCTTAGTGAATTGATTCGCAAGAGGCAAATTGAAACACAAGGTACTCGATTGCTACGTGGCGGTACCTGACCCAGGAGTTTATTTATGCTTGTAATGGAACTTTGAAAACAAAATGTAATAAGCGAAAAAGAGAAGAAAATGTGTGAAGATAGAATGAATTATTGATAAGTTGAAATATTGTTATTACCATAAGAATGAGAGACTTATAAGTTAAATCGAAATTTGGAAATTCAAAGTTGGATAATAATGATGGAATATAAGTTGTATTATTCAGTATAAGCACGAGGACGTGTAAAATTATCAGAAAGGCAGTGTCGTAGAAAGAATTGATTATTTGAATTGAGCGACTAATCGATAATTTGTGTATTGAAACAGTGTTGTTGAGTGAGAGGTTAGTTAGCACTAAGCTCGAGCGTGGCTCTGAAAGGGTTGCCAGATCAGTGAGTTATGGGGAAAAAGGTTAGAGAGAAGACTGACGCTGAAGGCAACGGTGCAGAGACTCGAGGCACTTGACAGTATGGCTGAAAAATAAAATATTAATATCTCTACATCTCTGACATAGTATATATATATATTTTTTTTTTAATTGCCGATTGCTTATATTAGAATTAATTAAGTTAAGTAATAATTTAAGCCTATAAACACGCTTAAGCGTAAAGGATTAGTAAGGTGAATGTCTAAAATAAATAAATAAATAAAATGCATTTTCCATTTTTTTACATTTTGGATACCGGCTCCACATTTTACAAAAGCAATTTATAAAAAAAAAAAAAATAATGAAGTCCGAAATTTAATTTTTTTTAAATGTTTGAGGTGTTGGTTGGGTTTGTAAATTATAATATTTGAATTATAAGTCACTTTATTCTTGTTAGTTAATGCTTTATAGAATTATATGTTAACACTTTGTGTTGCAAGCGACAAAAGTGTCGTGCGATCAGCCAGAAAACAATTGCTACTACTAAACACTGCAAGCGAACTAAGGTCGTGCGACCAGTCTAGAATAATATAGCACTCAATAATTAGTTAAACAACTGCAAGCAAAACACTGAGGTGTCGTGCTGTCTGCAAAAGATCAATACTAAGATAATGCGAGCAAGTGACCAAAATGTCGTGCTGTCCGCCACAGATCAATTTATAGACTATTTTTATTTTTTTTTAATAAAAAAAAAACGAGTTTTTGTTTAGAGCATCAAACATTCCATTAATTACATTTTAAACAACCTTCCTCTGCTACTATGTTGAGATTTGAGGTCCATGAACAATAAGTAACAATGGTATTAAAATTTATATATTTTATATTCAAAATTTATTTAATATTATAGATGCGTGTACAAGTGTCGGCTTTTACATGGCAAGTGATATGTTGATTTGGAGCTTAGAACAGCTGTTACGTTAAGTAGCCCTTGAGCGCATTAGTTAAAGAAACCAAAAATAGATGGCACCACGCATATTTCATCTTAGTATAGATTATAGTATTTAACCATAATATAAAACTCATAAGACAAGCTGGATCCAATGAGCAAATCTATCCATTGCAACTTTTTGAATGCTTGTTGAGTCAATGAGCTTTTTCATTAGCTTTGTATTTTATAATTTTGAATTATAAGTCACTTTGTTGTAGTTAGTGTCTTTAATGAATTATGTTAACACTGTGTGCAAACGTACCAAGTGTCGTTCGATCAGCCAGATAACAATTACTACTACTAAACACTGTATGCAAGCGACCGAATGTCGTGCGAGCAGCCAAGAATAATATAGCACTTTAATAATTAGTTATCAAATGCAAAGCGTCTTTGTTGTTTTTCACGCATTTGTGTCGATGCAACCCTGAAGTGTCATTTTGCGGTGTGTATGGGATTATATCTTTGCATGATTTGCAAAGCACAAAATCGACATTAACTTTCTTTAGTTGAATCAATTGAAAATTATCCCAAACTTCGGCGTATTTCATTTGATTTTTCCGCAAGCTTTTTCAAATATCTTGACTCGACGTCATAGTTGCATTTGCCATTATTTAAAAGAGGGACTAAATTTTGTTAAATTAAAAATTGCAAAAAATGCAATCGGTGAGTAAGTAATTTTGATATAAAAAAAATATCGACTAATAATTGTACTATCGGGACCCGCGGGAATTTCAGGACTAGGCACTTGTTCCGACAGTCAGGTTTTTTTCAAAATATTTCCCATCCCGTGCGATCCTAAAAATTTTTCTCGGACCCGCGGGATTCCCGAAAATGTCGACCGCGACGCCCATCTCTAGTAAATACAGACAGAATACAGTAAAAAAAATTTCTAATTGAAAAAAAAAATATTCTCGTAGTGGGTCCGAACCTACGACTCCTCGCTTGCACGCCACCGTCTCTAGATATACAACGACACAAAAGTAGCAGCGATCAGAATTACAGTTACATTGAAATTGCGACTTAATAAATTAAATTCAAAGAAGAATGCACATATCTGAATGTATGTGTGCACGCGTATAGACTTAGTGCACACGTTTTGGCGCTTGTTTCCGCGTACTTTTGCCGATTGAAAAATGTTTTCATTAATAACTTTTCTGTTACTTAATGGATTTGGATGAAATTTAAAGCATAGAATCGTTTTATTTTATTAAAAATATGGTTTTACTTAAAAAATTTTACTATGGCTTTATTTGCTCCTGAACTTGAATTAAATTGATTTTGTAAAATGTCGAGCCGGTATGCAAAATATAAGAAAAATGAAAATTGAATTTTATTTTCAAAATACAAAATATGATGACTGCAGCTTAAAAGATGTAAAATATATGGTCAAAAAACTGAACCTTGATAAAGTTTTTAATCGATATAATGGGATGGAGAAAGTTATCGATTATCTGAAATAAACTGGATATGCGCGCTGTACATAGTGAAATCTCTATCTCTAATGGGTTATGAGATCGACGCATTCATACATGCGGATAGATGGACGGATAGGGCATACTTTTTTCAAAACCATTATACCCTGATTTTTCATTTTCAATGGGTTCAGAGTATTAAAACTTGAGGAATGTGCTAACTTCGGTCATGCCAAAGTAAAGTAATACCACTAAGATATACCACTACGTGGGACATCTAATACAAACTTTTTCAGCACACCATTTTTGTGTGACTGGTCGCACTCAAGTTCACATTGGCTCGGGTCCCTTATTCTCTCGAGCAGTAAGCAGTGGGACATCAAAGTTTTAAAGCGTAGAGAACTCATGACGGATCGGGCGTGATTTTAGTTCGTTTACACAAGCAAAAGTGCACAAAAATTTAAAAATTTTAACAAGAGGTCCCATGTCTTCCCTTCTGAGAAAATTAAAAAAAAAATCAGTCTTTTCTAAGCTTAAAGCGTTATAGCGTTCGGAACTTGGAAATTGCTGTTGTCGCAATACGTTTTTGTCACACTGTATATATTTTACATGGTCGGAGATGCTTTCTTCTGTGCTTTGCAAGCTTCTGATCATTATCAAAATACTCATTTTAAAAGGGGTATAGAAAAAAGGAATAGTATCCTTAAAAACATAAGATTTTAGATCCGTTACACTGACAAGAATAACAAACAGATTCAAAGTCAGATTCACCATCGAATTGGAATTTTACAATCTCTTGAAAATGCGCAATATAAATTCATACAAATACACTTCATTGAAATGCATTGGGCAGTCTGTTCGTTAATGCATTAGAGCGCATTCCAAACGATGAGTACAAAGGCGTGATCAGAGAAAATAAACGAATAGCTGGAACACACGAACGCAATTTTGATTCTTGATGAAAGATTGAAACACTCAATACTAGGCAACTAAGAAAAATACATGAAACACACCGTTCAAATGACACGCTTCAATACCCGCTGATGTTAATTAACAAACGAAGACGAAGCCACTAATAATCAAACTGAATTTTTATTCTCTTTGGATGTGTCTGGCCTTCCTCCGCTAACTTGTTATTTACAAATGAAGGCCAGTTCGGTAGTCATCATGCTTCAAAAACTTAAACCAACCAAAGCTATGCAATAGAATAAAGTTGGTGATAAGAAAACTGATGAGTGGTTCATGAGACAATACTCAAAAAAAATTTGAAGAGGCCCTTTGAGTTAAGTCGAATTCAGTTCCAGATTTATCTTACTCTTCATGGCGGAAGAGGGTTAACTTTTTTTTACTTTTTTATTTTTTTTAATAATTGTTTTGTATTCAATGTACTACTTTCTTAAAATCATAAATTAAGTTCATATAATCTGTAACACGACATTCATTGACTGTTAGGCGGAGGCGGTACACAGTTCGCCGGGTATAACTGCTGGTTACTGACAGCCCCTTTAAAACGGTGTTTGTATGTACAGGTTCATTGACTTATAAGGTGACAATTCTGTCTGTGTGATTAGTGAATAGTCGGGGATATTGAAGTATCTGGCAAGTGGTTGAAGGCCGAGTTTCGTCGCAAACACCAAATTTGCATAAAAACTCAAACATGATCGCAGTACAATAGGGATCTATTCTTGAAGCTATAGTTCCACGCCTTTAGCGTCACAACTTCAATAAAAGGTAGGTTCAGTTGGGAAAAGACTTTGGCAGGTAGTTAAACGATTAACAGGTTGTCTACAGAATGCACACCTGGTAGTCCCAGAAATGAAGGCGTATACGGGTGTGGAGATTTTAGAGAGTTCGGTAAGGCGAACCTCTAGATGGAGTGAAGTGCTTGCCTGAGTTCCACGGTACGCAAAACACACAGCATATAAGATCTTTAAGAAGTACATTGCATTATGATAAAAAAGTCCTATGTTTTGGCATTTATCACATTATTTTTGTTGTAAATTTTGTTAATGTGCTTTAAATTTTCAATTAAAAGCAACTTAGCTAGACTAGAAAGTTTTTAAACATTTTTACTTACTACTCTCTGATTCAACGTTGCACGCATCGCACGCCGCAAACAAATCCGTGAGAAATGCAATAGAAGCTCACGCCTATATCGACGGGTTTTCATACTTAGGAACAACTTTGGGAAGCGGCCGATTCAGTTCTCGGGTCTTTTAGCACCCGTCTGAACTTCGAAGTCATCATCGCATGGCTCGACTTGACCTATAATTACAAACGACTATTCCAAGTCAAAAAAAATGTAGGGCCTTACGAGTTTTCATCGAAGTTTTAAAACGTAGTTCGACTGATGTCTTATTTATGGAACACCCACCCGACTTGCCGTCAGCCCTGGTATTGGCCCAGGATATGGTTGCTGACCATAAAAGGACGCCATCGCCGCAAGCTTCGACTGACCCCTTGCCAAAATATTGGGTCGATCACTAAGTAATATGGTTTTTTTAGTGCAACTCAAACACGATATTTTTTATTTTATATAACATTTTATGAAATGATGTATTCTCCATTTTGATCTAATACCTTTTGCCATCTTTCGGGCAAGTGATTGATTCCACGCTCATAAAATTTTTGATCCTTGTTTGCAAAAAACTGGTTCAAGTGGGTTTTCACGTCTTGATTTGAGGTGAAGGTTGTACCATCCAAAAAATTCTGCAGAGACCGGAACAAGTAATAATCCGAAGGTGCCAAGTCTGGAGAATATGGTGGGTGTGGTAGCACATCCCATTAAAGCTGCAAAAGCTACACCTTTTCTATTGACCAATTCTCTCTTTTCTTTGAGTGCATCACTTAATTTATTCAGCTGATTCCAATAAACTTCAGAATTAATCGTTGTTGTCCGGCAAAAGCTTAAAATAAACGATCCCCTTGAAACCCCACCAAACGGACAACATAACGTTTTTTTGGTGAGCATCGGCCTTAGAAAAGGTTTGAGCTGATTCATCCTTTTTATACCCTGAACCCATTGAAAATGGGAAATCAGAGTATAATGGTTTTACAAAAAGTATGTAACAGGCAGAAGGAGGCGTGGCAGACCCCATAAAGTATATATATTCTTGATCCGGGCGACGAGCTGAGTCGATTTGGCCCTGTCCGTCTGTCTGTCCGTCTGTCCGTATGTATGAACGCGTCGATCTCAGAACCTATAAGAGCTAGAGACCTCAAATTTTGCATGATGGTCTGTGTATACAGCGAAAATATCGAGTTTGTTTTAGATATTCGATAAATTTTTCCGTTTAAATGTTATCGATTTAAAACGTTATCAAGATTCAGTTTTTTGACCATATCTTTTACATATTTTTAGCTACAGCTACCAAATTTTGTTTTTAGCTTTTTTGTAAATAAAATACATTTTCTATTTTTTCAAATTTTGGATACCGGCACCACATTTCACAAAAAAAATTTATAAAAAAAAAAATTATCAAAGCCACAATTTAATATTTTCAAATTTTTTAGTGAAAACCGTATTTTCAATAAATTAGTAGCATTCAATGCAGAAAATTGGATTCAAATCAGTTAAGTAATACAGAAGTTATTAAAGGAAACATTGTAAAAGCACGCTGCAGCAGCCTGTACGTGTGCACACATACACTCAAATCAACTACGCAGTAATCGGCGCGCGTGCTTCTGTGTGCATGGTATGTATATGTGTTCATGTGTATACAAATGTGTGCATGTGTATATATGTGCATGTGTATATGTGTGCATGTGTATATGTGTGCATGGGTATATGCGTGCCTGTGTGTATGTGTGCATGTGTATATGCGCGGAGAGGAAATATGTATAGATAAAAGATGTAAGCTAGGTTGTTTTAATCAGCTCGGACTTGGTTCAGGGGATCTCGTAGTCGGGCAGACCCGACTAGAGCTTTCTTACTTGTTATACCCCGAACGCATTGCAAATTGGATTTCAGGGTATAATGGCTTTGTGACAATGTATGTAACATTTATATATTTATATATATATATAAGGAATATATATTCTTGATCAGGACGACGAGCTGAGTCGATCTAGCCATGTCTGTCTGTCCGTCCGTCTGTCCGTCTGTACGAACGCAGTGATCTCGTAACCCACAAAAGCTAGAGATTTGAAATTTTAGATATGCATTCATGTATACCATATGCAGTATAAGTTTATTTTCTTTTCGATAATTCATCCTATTTCCTTATTATCGATAACAATCGATATTTTTACTTTGTCTTTAAGCTATAACTTAAAGACCATAATAGCTAGAGACACCAAATTGACTATGTAGGTTGCTGTGATACAAATACAGATAATAAATTTTTTAAACTTTGGATACCTCCCCCCATTAGCGTATTTCAAATACTAGGAAGTTGGGATTTCTCATGTATACACCTTTAGATGTCAATATTATGTCCTGAAAATTTCATTTAGTTAGTAGATCTAGAACCGAATTTATTTAATGCAGCCCAAGCGCAGCCGCTAAATCATCTACGCAGTAAGCGGCGCACGTGCTTGTGTATGTATATGTGTGCGTGTGTGTGTGCGCGCAGAGGGTAATATGTACAGATAAAAGATGTAAGCTAGATTGTTTAAAACACAGTCGGGCAGACCCGACTAGAACGTTCTTACTGATTAGACCATGATCTCTTGCGCTTTACATTCTTGTAAACAACCCACTTTTCGTCGCCGGTAATAATGCTCTCTAAAAATGGATCGTTTCTTTGACGTCTAATAAGCATATCACAGTCGTTTATGCTACGAAGCAAATTTCGTTCTGTAAGAACATGAGGAACCCATATGTCAAGATTGGAAATTAATACTAGCCGTTTCATGTGCTTGTAAACGGTCTCGTTTGACAGATTTAATTTTTCTGCAATCTCTCGAGTTGTTATTTGACGATATGCATCGACCAACGACTTTATTTTGTCCACATCGGCTTCAAGAGGCCTTCCAGGACACGGTGCATCCTCAAGATTGAAATTGTCGGAACGAAATTTTGCAAACCAATTTTTTCATTGGCGTTCGGTCAATACATCTTCTCCGTACACATCACATAATTTACACCTTGCTTGAACTGCATTTTGCACTTTTGGTAGTAAAACAATAAAATTTTCCGAAAATGTTGTTTTTGATCTTCCATCTTCGATAGGGCACCAAATGAAAACTATTTCACAAAATAAAACAACAAAATTGAACAAACAAGCCTTACTATAATCAGCTGTTGAAATGTAAAAAGGTAAAGCGGTTAAGCGCGAAGTTCGCTGCGCCAATACCCAGCATACCCAATACATATAAAGCGTGGCAGCGGGTAAGCGCCAGTTATAATGGAAATATACTCTTCTTCATCTAAATTCATGCAGTACACCAATGCCCAAAGGTACCAATAGTAGGGTAGGCTCAATTAATATGATGACCGTCCGTCCGTCTGTTCGTATGTAGCTACACTCATCAAATTTTATATTCAGCTTTTTGAAAATAAAATACAATTTTGGTTTTTTTTATATTTTGGATACCGGCTCCACATTTCAACAAAATCAATTTAAAATAAGTTCAGTTAAGAATCAAGATGGATTCATATCATCTTCATTTATTAGGTAAAACCGTATTTTTATACCCTTTCAAAAAGTGTATATTTGTTTTGGTCAGAACTTTGCAACGCAGAGAAGGAAGCATCTCCGACTATATAATCGGTCTTAAGAAATGTATTAGCAGGAAAACTTCGACGTTATTAAAGTAAAAGAACTGAGATTTCGAATATATATTCCTGAATTGCACCTCCATGCAAAAAGATATTGGTTATATGGCGTGGCAAATCGGGTAAAACTATATCTTCTACAGTTTTAGAGCTAGCGCAACCAAATTTGGAAAGTAATATAATATATTATATTCTTATAGATCAAAAAGTTATATATTCACACCTACTTGGGGCGTGGCAAATCGGGAAAGTCTATATAGTGCTTAACATAATTGTGGATGGTTTTAAAGCCAGAGACTTGAAACTTAAAACATATATTGTGGTATCAACCACCCCTAGAAAAAAAGATAAAGAATATATATCTTCGCCTATTAGGGGCGTGGCAAATCGGAAAAAACTGTATCTTCTACAATTTTACATGTAGAGTCCCAAAAACATTAAGCTTGACTATTTCGACAAAATAATGAAAAATTATATACATCCGCCTCTTTGGAAAGTTTGATAGGTGCAGCTTCAAAATTTGATATATAGGTTACTGTTGGCCTGCTCAATAGATTGATCGAAAATTATATATATGCTCTTATTGGTTGCGTTGCAAATCAGAGAAAACTATATCTATATCCTTTCAATTGCAAGGGTATTACCAAACTTCGGCATGGCCGCAGTTAGTCCATCCCTCTAGTTTTTTATCGATTTTGGATTTCTTGCGTGCACTCTTTAGCTCACGCTCAGCATCGCTGCTGGCATCCTCATCCTCGCTATCCTTGTCGCTATCGTTGTTATCGCTGCCGCTGTATTTGCGGTTGCGAGACTTCTTCTTTGTCGACTTACTCTCTTGTGCTTCTAAGACTTTTTCTTCTTATCCTCACCCGGCGCTCCAGACTAGCCGACTTTGACACATGCTCGCGCTCGTCTCCACTGTTAGCCAGCACATCGACTTTGCCATCTCCAGTTTCGACATCCTCGCGTTCGCCTTTGTGGGCCACCAACCCGTAACTGTTTTGGAGTTAAAATTGGTAGTACCCTTCTGGTACGAGGCCTGACCGGAGGCTTGCTTTCTGGTACCACGGGTAATCAGGAGCCCACGGAACTTGTTTCCGTCCTGGTTAATGGTTGCGGCCCTTCGGGGAGTAACGTGGTGGCTGTGGCTTAACACCCAAATGCGAGTAGAGATTGTTTCTCGGCGTGGCGTTGCGCTATACAACCGGGTGCCGTTACCCTTACAGCGGCAGAGGTTTAGATTGTCCTCGCTCCAAACCAAGGTGGAATATACGACCAAAACAGTAGTATATTCAATTGGTACCTGCGGAATTGATGTTCCAAGGGGGCGCTGATTGACGCACAAATTAATCCAGTAAGTTGCTTACCGTGAGATTAAGCCATCGTGGCAGGTGCTCACGTAAAACCTTAGACTTTCATCCTCGCGTTCGCGTGATGGCCTACGCAACAGCGCATATCGTTTGGACAACTCCTTGTCTTTGCCAGCTGCTGCGGCTGCTGCCATGTTTTCCCGCTGGGCGTCCAGCTCCTTTTGCAGCGCCACGGTCTTGCCCAAATCCTCCTTAGCCTTGCGATCACAATCGAGACTGCTGCCTCGGCTATTTAATGGGTTTCACTCACGGCTACGCGTTAGAATTCATCCTGTTTCTTTAGGATCACAACTCGACTTGCACAATTGGATGAGGATTTACGCACTATGCCTTCTTGCAACCACTCGTCAACCTGCTGCTTAACGACATCACACTCTACAGGTGTAAGACATCTGGAATAATCTTCATCTGCATAGGGCATTCTTTCTGTGTTACAGATGTCTTGTACTCAGCATCTATATTATTTTCATCATCAACAATATTATAAATACTTAGCTCGTTTAGTACAGCGCTGTCTGGTTGCGCTAAGACCTTTGAGAATATGAACTCATTTTTGTCGAACGTCAAACAAAATTTCGAGGCAAAATCAATTCCTAGCAGTTCATCATTCTCTATGTTGTCATCAGGCACCACTACGAGTCCAACAAACATTCGCAGCAGAAGTATCTTGCTATTACTCAGACCGCGTAATATCGAATAGCATTTTCCAGGGTAATATTATCTATTTTTTTGAATATTCTGTGACGAATAATTGGCACATGCGAACCAGTATCGACTTTGCATGCCACTTTGATGCCATTCAGTGTAATTGTTTAAAGGCGTTTGTCACTTTTCAAGACATTGACATTGTGGACAGTTCTTGGAAATATGTCCCACGCCATCACACTAAAACACTTTGTATCAGCTTTACAATCTTTTCTCATATGGTCAGCTGAGCCACAATTAAAACAACGAGTAACCTTGCATTGGGCATGTTTTTCGTGCCACCACTGCTTGCTTTTACTCTCACTGATAGACTTGCTCTCATTGATATCAAACTTTTCTTTAAGTTCTTGATATGTTTTGCATCCATATAAATTAAATTTATATTCCGTTTTTATATATAATCCATCAACTATATAGTTAATAACGGATTCTTCTTCCACTTTTCCTTGCACAGGAATTTTTTTCATGCATAAACTCTTGAAAACTCTCGTCTCTCTTGATTTTTCTCTCTCTTAGCTTTGTATGTATATCGGCGCTTCTCAACTTGCGCTGGAATTCTGCAATAAGTACACACTTCAGTTCTTCATAATTACTTTCAAAGACAGATTCTAAGAAAAGTTCTGCTGAGTTCGTCATTTTACCACGAGCTTGAGCATATATCTGCTTTTCGTTTAGCTCATATGTGTCTGCATTTTGTTCAAAATTAGTAAACCAATGCTCGACTGGCATATTAACTCCATCAAAATCCGGCACGATTTTATGAAATTTTTCTGCATTTACTTTTAGCTGTCTTGATGAAATTTCATCAGCTTGTATTTTCAAGGTCAGCAGCTGAATAATGTGCTGCAGGCCTCTATTATTTTCTTCTTGTATTTCGCTCTTTTTCGTTTCTTCTTCCTTCTCGTTTGTTGCGGCGTCTTTCTCATAAATCGATAGCGTAAATACACCCTGTCGTCTTTGCTCTTCTTCACTCATGCTACGTTCCAAAATTTCACAATATTTAATATACTTGCGTAATATTGCTACTGGCGATCAAATCGTTTCGACTTTTCATTGATTCCAACAACGATTCACACGGTTGATGCTCCAAATGTGGGACAACTGACTCCAACAACATATTCACACATTTGAGCCCCCAAATGTGGGATTTTTATTATGTATCCCTTATATATATTAATTATGATTATATTATATTAGATAATGTTTTGGTAATTAAAATTTTGGCTTCCAGCTTTCTCAACTTTGACTTCAGCTTTTCGTCTCTGTCGGCCTCTACAACTTTTATGACCTCTGTCCGCTTGAACTTAATTCAACTAACTTGACAACTTGACTTCTTCTTATTGACTTCATCTTCTGACTATCGATCAGCCACCTTCTTCGTTGTATGCAACTCTGCGGCATGGTGCTGCCACCTCGTTGCACTGCTACTCTTCGTTACATATATACAATATATATATATATATATAGTATATATTAGTTCCACCCGTTTGAGGGCGTGGCAAATCGGATAAGACTGTTTCTTCTACAGCATTGAAGATTGAATACCTAAATTTAGTATGTGGGCATCTGCTAAAATTCTGTCAAGACTACATAAAAGATATAGTCCCCGCCCGCAGGGGGCGTGGCAAATCGGGAATTACTATTTTATATGCTTTACTAAAACACTGTTATTTTCGGCAATATTGCCGTTTAAGAGTTGTGATTGGGTTTATATTCTTGTGTATCCCACCCCTACAGAAAAAGATATGGCACGCCCATAAGGCCTGGCAATTATATAAAATTGTATTTTTTACAGTTTTTGAGCTAGAAAAATTTGGCAAGAAGCTTAATGTTGACTTCCTCTACAGATCGAACAAAAATGTATATAGCCATGTTTCTTGGGGGTGCGGCAAATCGGGAATAAATATATTTTTCAGACATAATCGCTATTATTTTCGTCAATGTTGCAGTCTAATAATAGGGGTTTGGAATAAGCACTCATGGATGCTGCCCCTAGACAATATTATATAGTATAAAACAAGAAAGAAAAATGAAAATGAATCTACATTTGTTTCCTTCATTCTGTAGGTAATTGTTAACAAAATTGTATAGTTAAACAAACAAAAACTTAAGGCATGGGCTAACTTCGGCATGGCCCTTGCAATAGTATTCTTGGGTCTCTAGGTGCAAAATTGTAGAACATACAGTTTTTACCGGTTTAACACGTCCCCAAGAGGCGGTTATATATGTATGATTTTTGACCAATTTACTATGGTCAGAAATTCCGAAATTAGGCATAAAGTCAACATTTTTATGTTTTCAAATATCAAAATTTAATTTGTTTTATAATTGTGTATACAAAAGATAAGAAACAAGTAAGAAAGCTCTAGTCGGGTCTGCCCGACTACGAGATCCCCTGAACCAAGTCCGAGCTGATGTTTTAAACAACCTAGCTAATATCTTTTATCTATACATATTACCCTCTGCGCGCATATACACATGCACAAATACACACAGGCATGCATATACATATGCACACATATACACATGCACATATATACACATGCACACATTTGTATACACATGCACACATTTGTATGTACATGCACACATTTGTATACACATGCACACATTTGTATGTACATGCACACATTTGTATACACATGCACACATATACATACCATGCACACAGAAGCACGAGCGCCGACTACTGCGTAGTTGATTTGAAAGTATGTGTGCACACGTACAGGCTGCTGCCGCGGTCTTTTACAATGTTTCCTTTAAT
Source organism: Drosophila gaucha (assembly GCA_035045545.1). Lineage (NCBI taxonomy): Eukaryota > Metazoa > Arthropoda > Insecta > Diptera > Drosophilidae > Drosophila > Drosophila gaucha. Next base: position 45,079 of record JAWNOY010000316.1, on the reverse strand, counting down.
AACTTCTGTATTACTTAACGGATTTGAATGCAATTTTCTGCATTGAATGATATTAATTTATTGAAAATACGGTTTTCACTAAAAAATTTGAAAAAATTAAATTGTGGCTTTGATAATTTTTTTTTTATAAATTTTTTTTGTGAAATGTGGTGCCGGTATCCAAAATTTGAAGAAATAGAAAATGTATTTTATTTACAAAAAGCTAAAAACGAAATTTGGTAGCTGTAGCTAAAAATATGTAAAAGATATGGTCAAAAAACTGAATCTTGATAACGTTTTAAATCGATAACATTGAAAACAAACTCAATATTTTCGCTGTATACACAGACCATCATGCAAAATTTGCTCTTATAGGTTCTGAAATCGACGCGTTCATACATACGGACAGACGGACAGACAGACGGACAGGGCCAAATCGACTCAGCTCGTCGCCCTGATCAGGAATATATATACTTTATGGGGTCTGCCACGGCTCCTTCTGCCTGTTACATACTTTTTGCAAAACCATTATACCCTGATTTCCCATTTTCAATGGGTTCAGGGTATAAAAACCGTTATCTAAATATTTTTCCTAGTTTTTTTTTTTTAAATTAAAATTAAAGTCAGCTTTTTGAATGCAAGCGATATATACAATTTAATTAAACTTTCTAATTGTGTTGTGGGTGATTTCTCACAGATAAAGAAAATTGTTAACATGGAAAATCTTTGTACTTAAGACAAATGTTCAGTGTTAGTTTCTCATGATTGCGAATGTTTAGTTGTGTATGTTCAACTGTGGCTGGTGCCTTTATGCAGAAGAAATTAACCAAATTCTGTCGTGTTTCGTGGAGTATTACTTGTGTTAATATGTAGACCCTCCGTCTGGCCGTATGTTTGAACTCGAGATTATCCAGATTCCGTTTTTTGAGCATATCTCTTACATCAATTTAGCTACAGTCATCAAATTTTAAATTTAGCTTCTTTTTAAATAAAATACAATTTAGGTTTTTTTTTTAATTTTGGAAACCTTCTCCACATTTCACAAAATCAATTTAATATAAGTTTAGTTGCAAATAAAGCCACATTTACATTTTTTATTTTTTATTTATTTTTAAGTAAAACCGTATTTTAATAAAACAGAAGGATTTATGCTGAAAATTTTATCAAAATCCGTTAAGTAACACAGAAGTTATAAAACGCATTTTGTCAATTGGCAAAAGCACGCGGCAGCGACGCGCTGCTTCTGGAATCGAACCTGGGACCCACGATTCGCATGCCACCGACTCTACCCACTACACCACTGCGTCTCTTTTACGACGATGTGCGAAATTGAATATATGTGTTATTTGGTGAAACAAACTTGCGTTGTGGTAGCGAAGACCCAGGTTAGATGCACAGTGAGGTCAACAAGAATTTGTTTTACGGTGGCTTACATATTGATTATTGTTATTTTTTGTATAATCTTGCAAAAAGGGTATATTAATTTTGGTCAGGAGTTTGCAACGCAGAGAAGGAAGCATCTCCGAGCATATAAAGTATATATATTCTTGATCAGCGCGACGAGCTGAGTTGATATAGCCATGACCGTCTGTCCGACTGTCCGCCTGTCCGTCTGTCCGTCTGTCTGGATCAACGCAAGCTCCTCCGAGACTATAAGAGCTACAGAACTGAAATTTTGCACATAGGCAGGAATTTGCTGCAGATCGGTTTTAAGAAATGTTTTAGTGGGATAACTTCGATGTTATTAAAGTCAGAGACTTAATATTTGGAATATATACTGCTGAGTTGCACCCAAACACAAAAAGATATAGATTATAGAGCTACGCCCTTTGGGGGCGTGGCAAATCGGATAAATCTATATCTTCTACAGTTTTGAAGCTAGAGCATCCAAATTTGGAAAGTAATATACTTCTGGCCTTCCCTTCAGATTGATCAAAAAATAATATATCCACGCCTACTTGGGGCGTGGCAAATCGGGAAAGTCTATATAGTGCTTAACATAAATCCTTTAACGCTGTTAAAGCAGAGAGCTTGAAACTTAAAACATATATTTGTATCAACTACCCCTAGAAAAAAAGATAAAGAATATATATCTACGCCCATTAAGGGTGTGGCAAATCGGAAAAAACTATATCTTCTACAATTTTATACCTAGAGTTCCAAAAATTGACACAGACGTTAGGCTTGACCGGTTCGACAAAATTATGAAAAATTATATATATCCGCCCCTTGGGGGCGTGGCAAATCGGAGAAAACTATATCTTCCAAAGTCTTATAGATACAGCTTCAAAATTTGATATATAAGTTACTGTTGCCATGCTTAATAGATTGCCCAAAAATTATATATATCCAATTGTTGGGGGCGTGCAAATCAGAGAAAACTATATCTATATCCTTTACAATTGCAAGGGTATTACCAAACTTCGGCATGGCCGAAGTTAGCCCATCCCTCTAGTTTTTCATGAATTTCAATTTCATGAACAGAAACCCACATGTCAAATTTTGATGCTCTACCTCTAAGACTGCAGTAGATACAGTTTGCCCCATTTGACAACCCCAAATGGGCGTAGCTATATATAACAAATCTTTTTAGGTAGAAGTAGGATACTAGTATATATATTAAAAATCACAACTCTAAGACGGCAATATTGCCGAAATTAACACGGTTTAATAAAAGATAAAGTAATTCCCAGATAATTCAGAGAACGTGGATACATAACTTTAGATTCATCTTAAGAAGAGGTACACAGTATCCCATATTCAAAATTTGGACGCTCTAGCTCCAAAACTGTAGGAGATACAGTTTTATCCGATTTGTCACGCCCTCAATGGGCTTAGATATATATATAATATATATTTCTGATTCTGGGTCCATATGCAAAATTTCAAGTCTCTAGTTCTTATAACGTTCAAAATATTTTAGGATTTATACAAATCGCAATATATAAACTCCCGATTTGGCACACCCCCAGGGGGCGCGGGTATATAACTTTTTGATTAATCTTAAAAGGAGGTCGACAGTAACCCACATGGCAAATTTGGATGATCTAACTCCAAAACTGTGGGAGATATAGTTTTATCCGATTTGCCATGCCCACAATAGGCGTATCGGAAAAATACTTAAGCTTGATCTGACGCGGATACACACTAGTATATATTCCATATTACAAGTCTCTAGCTTCTATGGTGTCCAAATGCTGCGCGTTCATACAGACAGGTGGACAGACAGCAAGACGGACATTGCACAAATCCAATATACTCTTTTTCCATTTGGCAACAGAGTATGAAAACGGTATGTTCTGTATAAAAATATAATGATACGGATCTCATATGTTGCACCTTAATATGTGTTTCGCCTTTTAATGTTGCTGGAAGTTTGGGACTAAAACAAGCGCGATATATACTATACTATACTATACTATACTATTGGGTCGCACACTAATTAATTTCGTTTCATGACAACAGCTGATCTTATTTAATTTTTTCGCAGTTAACTTCGCGCTTAACCGCTTTAACGCTTTAAATTTCAAAAGCTGATTATAGTAAGGCTTATTTGTTCAAAATTTTGTTGGATTTTATGAAATAGTTTTCATTTGGTGCCCTATCGAAGATGGAAGATCAAAAACAACATTTTCGGAAAATTTTATTGTTTTACTATCAAAAGTGCAAAATGCAGTTCAAGCAAGGTGTAAATTATGTGATGTGTACGGAGAAGATGTATTGACCGAACGCCAATGCCAAAATTGGTTTGCAAAATTGCGTTCCGACAATTTCAATCTTGAGGATGCACCGTGTCCTGGAAGGCCTCTTGAAGCCGATGTGGACAAAATAAAGTCGTTGGTCGATGCATATCGTTGGAAAACAATGCAGAAAGATTAAATCTTTGCTTCGTAGCATAAACGACTGCGATACGCTTATTAGACTTTAAAGAAACGATCCATTTTTAAAGCGCATTATTACCGGCGACGAAAAGTGGGTTGTTTACAAGAATGTAAAGCGCAAGAGATTATGGTCTAAAAAGGATGAACCTGTTCAAACCACCAAAAAATAGTTATGTTGTCCGTTTGGTGGGATTTCAAGGGGATCGTTTATTTTGAGCTTTTGCCGGAAAACAACGATTAATTCTGAAGTTGATTGGAATCAGCTGAACAAATCAAGTGATGTACTCAAAGAAAAGAGAGGATTGGTCAATAGAAAAGGTGTAGTGTTCCACCAGGATAATGCGAGACCTCATACAAGTTTGATGGCTCGCCAAAAGCTATTGAAACTTTAATGGGATGTGCTACCACACCCACCATATTCTCCAGACTTGTCACTTTCAGACTATTACTTGTTCCGGTCTCTGCAGAATTTTTTGGATGGTACAAAGCCGAGTGGCAGATCACGGATTTTGAGGAGAGACTAGCAGTAGAGAAAAATTAAGGATAATCCATAATTATCGGCTATAAAATTGACTGCAAAGATGAAAGATGAGATGGGCAAGAAGTGCTCAGTTTAAACGCTACGGCGAGTATTGCCGAATAATGACTTTCATGGTCGAGTAGCACGAAAGAAGCCGTTCATAAATGCAAAAAACAAGCTCTGCAGGCCGAACATCGCCAAAGATCACGTAAATCGGCCTCTGTCATTTTGGAACGATGTGATTTTTGCAGACGAGTCCAAATTCAACTTATTTGGCTCCGATGGAAACTAAATTATTGGGCTTCGGCCAAATACAGAGCTCCAAATCAAACACCTTAACGGTAAGGCACGGCGGTGGAAGCGTAATGGTTTGGGCCTGTATGGCAGCTTCAGGTGTTGGAAAGCTAGTTTTCGTAGACGGCATAATGGACAAAAATGGGTAACTTCAAATATTAAAGGACAATTTGCTAAAAAGTGCCAATGATCTGAGCCTTGGAGGACGTTTTAGATTCTACTAAGATAACGACCCCAAGCACACATCGGCCATTGTTAATACATGCCTCATCTGGAACTGCCCCCACGTCGTTAATCCACCAGCCCAGTCTTCAGACATGAATCCCATAGAAAATTTGTGGGCAATTTTGGATCAGGCTATCCGGAAGAGATCAATTTCAAACTAAGACGATTTGAAAACAGCACTTCTTGAAGAATGGACAAACATACCAAGGGAGACGACATAAAAATTGGTTTCATCGATAGAGAAAAGAGTGAAAGATGTGTTTGCAGCCAAAGGAGGTCACATAAAATATTAATTTTAGCTATAATTAATTTTTTTTTTGATAAGTGTACTGCACGAAATAAGCTGTGACCCAAAAATAGTAAATTTATTTTGTTTTCTTTAGTTGTAAGTGTTATTTAGCAAAATGGAAATAAAATGAAGTGCCTATTGATTTAATGAAAGACTATTGAAAACAAGTAAGAACGCTCTAGTCGGGTCTGCCCGACTACGAGATCCCCTGAACCAAGTCCGAGGCGGTGTTTTAAACAATCTAGCTTATATCTTTTACCGGTCCATATTACCCTCTGCGCGCAAACACACACGCACACATATACATATACAAGCACGCGCGCCGCTAACTGCGTAGATGATTTAGCGACTGCGCTTGGGCTGCATTCTGGGCAGCATTATGAGAAATTCATTGTTAAATAACTTCGGTTCTAGATCTACTTTCTTAATGAAATTTTCAGGCCATAATATTGACATCTAGAGGTGTATATATACAAAATCCCAACTCCCTAGTATTTTCCACTTATGGGGCTAATGGGGGGAGGTATCCAAAATTTAAAAAGTTTATTACCTGTATTTACATCACAGCAACCTACATAGTCAATTTGGTGTCTCTAGGTATTATGGTCTAAAAGTTATAGCTTAAAAACAAAGTCAAAATATCGATTGTTATCGATAATAAGGAAATAGGATGAGTTATCGAAAAAAAATAAACTTGTACTGCGTATGGTATACAAGAATTTATATCTAAAATCTCAAATCTCTTGCATCTGTGGTTTTCGAGATCACTGCGTTCATACGGACGGACAGACGGGCAGACGGACGGACGGACAGACGGACATGGCTAGATCGACTCAGCTCGTCGTCCTGATCAAGAATATATAAACTTTATGGGGTCTGCCACGCCTCCTTCTGCCTGTTACATACATTGTCACAAAACCATTATACCCTGAATTCCCATTTTCAATGGGTTCAGGGTATAAAAACTGCGTTTAAAATAATTTTCTAGCTTTCATGGTTTATCATCAGCTAAATCCGAGTTTAAAATTTAATTTTGGGCTGCACGAAATAAGATGTGATCCATTGCATATGTACAAATGCGAAGTGGATTTCATAGTAACGCAGATGGAACATCTTCAAATTTCAGCTTCTACTATTTCGTCAATTTCAGCAGGCACCCAGGCCTACTCACACATTCATAAATATGCTTTTACATGTACAAAGACTAACAAGTGTGTGTGCAAGCCCAGCGCATCCCATACACACACACATATTCAAATGCGTGTGTGAGATCCCGCGATCGGCAAATGAGCTTGGAAGGGTAGCGATGGGAGCCCTCTATGTTGAAATTTGGCACTTCTGATGGCGCGTACATACATATATACATACATATACAATTCGATAGAGCGCTGAGAGTGAGCAATAACAATGTATATTGTACTTTATTGTGTGCAGCTCGAACTTATGCAATTCGAGAGAGCTCTGAGAGTGAGCACCAACAATGTACTGTGTGCAGGTCACTTACGCTTATCTCGCTTCATCTTGCTCGAATACTGTGAAGTCTACCTGCTTTGTGAAGATTTTGAGAGAGTAAGGGACCCGAGCAAATACGAAGTTGAGTGGGACATGTCGCACAAAAAATGCGTGGTAAAAAGGTTGTACTAGATGTCCTATCTATGTTTTGTATGGTTAGTGGTATCACGTAGTTGGTAGCGCCCGACTGCAACGTTCTTAATCTTGTTAATGCTGGTAATAATAACAAGTAAGAAAGCTCTAGTCGGGTCTGCCCGACTACGAGATCCCCTGAACCAAGTCCGAGCTGATGTTTTAAACAACCTAGCTTACATATTTTATCTATACATATTACCTCTGCGCTCATATACACATGCACACATACACACATGCACACATATACACATGCACACATTTGTATACACATGCACACATATACATACCATGCACACAGAAGCACGCTCGCCGATTACTGCGTAGTTGATTTGAATGTATGTGTGCACACGTACAGGCTGCTGCAGCGTGCTTTTACAATGTTTCCTTTAATAACTTCTGTATTACTTAACGGATTTGAATGCAATTTTCTGCATTGAATACTATTAATTTATTAAAAATACGGTTTTCACAAAAAAATTTGAAAAAATTAAATTGTGGCTTTGATAATTTTTTTTTTTAATAAATTTTTTTTGTGAAATGTAGAGCTGGTATCCAAAATATGAAAAAATAGAAAATGTATTTTATTTACAGAAAGCTAAAAACAAAATTTGGTAGCTGTAGCTAAAAATATGTAAAAGATATGGTCAAAAAACTGAATCTTAATAACGTTTTAAATCGATAACATTGAAACGGAAAAATTTATCGAATATCTAAAACAAACTCGATATTTTCGCTGTATACACAGACCATCATGCAAAATTTGAAGTCTCTAGCTCTTATAGGTTCTGAGATCGACGCGTTCATACATACGGACAGACGGACAGACGGACAGACGGACAGACGGACAGACGGACAGACGGACAGACGGACGGACGGACGGACAGACAGACGGACAGGGCTAAATCGACTCAGCTCGTCACCCTGATCAAGAATATATATACTTTGTGGGGTCTGCCACGCCTCCTTCTGCCTGTTACATACTTTTTGCAAAACCATTATACCCTGATTTCCCATTTTCAATGGGTTCAGGGTATAAAAATATATGGTTTTTGGTAGTTTTTATGAGAGGCTTCGCATATTAGTACCATTAGAGTTCAGTGCTCAAAATGTAGAACAATAAATATGTTTGTTTCTCCATTCTAAATATTCAGATAAGATTTATTACTGAATGGAGGATACCCTGTTTTAGAGATAAGCAGCCAAAATTTGGTAAGTGTGCTGCTGTTGACCTTCTCTTACGATCGATCAAAAAAGTTTATATCTACGCCTCTTTGGGGCGTGGCAAATCGGGAATTTGTATACAGCTATTTGTAGAAATTCCATAATATTTTGGGCGGTGTACGAGATAAAGAATTGAAATTTAGAATATATATATCCAAATAGATCACCTGAAATCAAAAAATATATCACATATACATAGTTACGCTCATTGAGGGTGTGGCAAATTGGATAAAACTGTATCTTGTAGAGTTTTATACGTAGAGCATCCAAATTTGGCAACTAGGCATCTGTTAACATTCTCGCAAGACTGATTCTATATACACGCCCCCGTGGGCTGGGATTGAGATTAACCATATTTTTTACTAAAATAAAAAGCTTTATTCGACAATGTAGCCCAGTCTAAAAATTGGTATTTGGAATATATGTAAGTATATTTGTGTATTCCACACCTAGCTAAAAAATGTCTTTCCCAGCTTTAAGGCGGGAAAAACCAAATCCACCCACAGGGGCACGGTAAATCAGAATAAATCAATATTTGATTAAATTCATCTGCTATTTGACCGAGAACAAGTATATATACAATCGGTTGCGCCCGACTGCAATGTTCTTACTTGTTTTTTTTTGTGATAAAATGTTGTACCTGTGTGTTAAAGAAACGGAGGCACGACGTTGCTCTATTAAACTTGGCGTTACAATCCTCCTACACGCCTCTGCACTATCAACGGTGTTCTGATGTCGTATGCATAAGTTCCGTTGTATGCGTTCAGTAACTTCACCGATTTCGGAATTGCTGTTACAAAAGTTTGTTTGTTAGTTAATGTACAATTTATTTATTTAAGTATTTACGTGTTAAGGGGGCTTCATCGGCTCTTCAACGTTAGCATCACTCGACCTTGAAGGTAGCATTACATTATTTGGAGGAATCGCGACAGCCACTGATGGTAAATATATAGTTGGCTCATCCCAAGGACATACAGAGCTGGCGGCTGCTTCTGGCGGGATATCCACGGTTGTATCTAACTGAACGAACTTTGAGTTCGCTGATTCCCTGAGTTGTGAGAGAATAATAAGTGTTTTAAGAAAGAGCACAAGCTAAAATATTTATCTGTACGATATAGCTTAATATATTATTATTATTTAAATAATAAGACTTTTTAGCAACTCTCAAATTCCATTTTATTTACTTGCTCTTATTTACTGCAAAACTATGCACAAAGCATGCTATTTTCTCTTCATTTTATATACGACTTTTATTAACAAATTGTGTCTAAAGAAAACTGAAATGTTTTCGATCTATCACATAAGTGGATTTCTGCAAACCTTTAGGGAAGCTTAAAATTAATTTTATGTGTATGTACAATAGATTTTTAACTCTGTATGTATATACCCTAGCAAACAGAGTATATTAATTTTGGTCGAAGGTTGCAACCCACAGGAGGAAGCATCTCCGACTATTTATAACATCCATATATGCTCGATCAGCGCGATGAGCCGTCCGTCTGTCCGTCTGTCTGGATCAACGCAATCTCCTCCGAGAGTATTAAAGCTACAGCTCATATCACATCTTTTACTAAAACAGGTGTATTATCGCCAATATTGCAGTCTAATATATGGGACTTCTAGCAGATATAGTGTATAGTATATAGTATATAGTATAGTGATATAGTGTATCCCACCGCTACACTAAAAATCGGATGAAGCAGTTTTGTTTTTAGTTTTAGAGATAGAGCATCCGAATTGACATAAGCTTATTGGGGGCATGGAAAATAGGAAAAGAATACATCTTCCACATCTTTTACACTGGGATAACTAAATTTTACAGCAAGATTACTGTAGCTCCCCTCTATAGATAGTAAAATAAATTATATGGTTCGCTCATAGGGTCGTAGTGACTCTGATAAAATCAATTTGATTAAATTTAGCTGTGTTTCACAGTGAATGAGAATATATGCAGTCGGTATCGCCCGCCTACAACGTTTTTACTTGTTTTTTTTCTTGAAAAGTTGGCTTCTCGACTTTGGTTAGCCAAGAGTTTGACCTCGAACATTAAGAAACTTAATCATGTTCAAAATCCGCTCTTCTTGTAATTAGCGGTTACTTAATAAGTAAGTACGGTAAACATATATTAATACACGGAACACAAATTTAGGCATATCATATACCAATAAGCTTACACGTTTATAAAGTCGAAGATGCTTTCTATATTTTATTTCCAAGACGTTTTCTGGAGCTTATAATTCTTTTTCACATAATGTCATCCTCTGGTTGTATTGTAAGTAACACATAACACCTGCAACACAAAACACGTCAGCAAATTGGGTACCTTTTCCAACTTAAAAGTTGTCCATTCAGGACGTCATATTTTGCACCAACTTTGCTGTAAGCTATCATTGAAATGTGAATGTCTTACACAGTCTTTTGCAGTCAATAGCAAATTTCACACTTATTAAGTTGGTTATTTAAAAAGCCAGTTAGTTATATTGAAGAATACTTCATGTTTTTATGAAAATAAAGAACTTTAGACTCTGTTTCTCTCTCAAGTCCATGAAAGATTTAAAATAAACTTCAATTCATTTAAAGTATATCTAAATATACTTATATATTCTTCAAACTGACAAAAGGACTGGTTTAACATATTTTTTATTTTAAGCTGCTTTTTGTGCTGCATAGCTTATATAAGCTTTTACAAGACTTTAATTTGCAAATCTAAACAGTGGAAATCAATATTTGTTTCCCGTCTATCCACACCAATCAGCCTACAAATAATGTGTAGTGTTATTAACTCAGGCTTAGTTTCTTCAAATCATAAAATACCTGTACCTGCAAAGAGTGGTTCCATTACTATAATTTAAGATCAACAGTTCGGGTTGTGCCTTGTTATTCTATTTGAATTTTGAGCGCATTGCCCTAATTCTAATCGTCAGTATGGTACAAATTGTCAATTTTATGTAATTTTTTTAAATTGAAAACTAACTATGTTGAGCACTGTGGCATATCGGCAGCAGTAATTATATGTCCAAACTGAATGAATGATTGATCATTAGGCAAAGTTCAATGCGATCTATGCATTTGTAAGTACTTTAAGTATAAACAAGTAAGAAAGCTCTAGTCGGGTCTGCCCAACTACCAGATCCCCTCAACCAAGTCCGAGGTGGTGTTTTAAACAATCTAGCTTACATCTTTTATCTATACATATTACCCCCTCTGCGCGCATATACACACGTACACATATGCACATGCACAGACAAGCAAGTGTGCCGATTACTGCGTAGTTGATTTGAATGTATGTGTACACACGTGTAGAGAAAATGCTAGGCGCTTGGCGCTGCTGATGTGTGCTTTTGTCAATTGACAAAATGTTTTCTTTTATAACTTCTGTGTTACTAAACGGATTTTGATCAAATTTTCAGCATTAAATGTTTTTATTTTATTAAAAATACGGCTTTGTTCGTAAACAAAATTAAATTGCGGCTTAAATATTTTTTTTGTGAATATATTGATTTTGTAAGTTGTGGAGCCGGTATCCAAAATAAAAAAACCGAAATTGTATTTTATTTAAGAGAAGCCAAATGCAAAATTTTGTGACTGTAGCTAAAAAGATTTAAAGATATGTTGAAAAAACTTTATTTCGATAAACTTTTTATTTGATATTATTGAAACTAGAAAAGTTATCGAATATCTAAAACTAACTCAATATGCGCGCTGTATAGAAGAACCTTCGTGGTAAATTTGAAGTCTCTAGCTCTTATAGGTTCTGAGATCGACGCGTTCATACATACGGACAGACGGACAGGGCTAAATCGACTCAGATCGTTGCCCTGATCAATAATATATGTACTTTATTGGGTCTGCCAGAACTCCTTTTGCCTTTTAGATACTTTTTGCAAAGCTGCTGGTTGACCTGCTGCACTGCCAAAAGTACCCCGAAAAATGAAAAAAAAATAATTAAGAACGTTTCACCGACTGCATATATACTCGTTCACTTTGAAAAGACTCCCTAATTTAATCACATATTGTCAGTAGAGAGGATCATATATATATTACTGCAAAATTTTGTTAAAGCCGTGGAAGATTTAGAGTTTTCCGATATGCAACGCCCGCAGGAGGCGATTGATTGTCAACGGTTTTTTGACAATTTGATGAGGAAGAGAACAGTAAGTTATGTATCAAATTCTGGGGCTCTAGCTCAAAAACTGTAGAAGATACAATTTAGCTGATTTGCCACACCCGCAATGAGCCGAGCTATATACACTATATCTTTTTGTCTAGGGTTTGAATACACGAATATATAGTCCAAGTCCCAATTCTTATATGGCAATATTGGCGAAAATAATAGCGCTTATGTAAAAAAGGTATAGCCATTAATGATTTGACACTCATTAACATTTTCCCTCGATCTTTAGAAGAGGTCAACAGTAGCCTATTTGCCAAATTTGGATGTTCTAGCTCTAAAACTGTAGGAGATACAGTTTTATATACAGCCATGTATACATATTTTTGCTCGATCTTTCGAGGAAACTAAAAGAGCTTCTTGCCAAATTTTGGATGCCTTAGCTCAAAAACTGTAAGAAATACAGTTTTATCCGATTTGCCACGCCGCTTATGAGAGTACCATATCTTTTTCTGCAGATGTGGGATTCACGAGTATATATACCAAGTCCCAAATCTTGGATTTGATTCGGTGAGCTATTCGCATATATTTTCAAAATTTCAAGTCTCTAGATCTTATTTTTATACCCTTGCTAAAGGGTATATTAATTTTGGTCAGAAGTTTGCAACGCACAGAAGGAAGCATCTCCGACTGTATAAAGTATATATATTCTTGATCCGCACAACGAGCTGAGGTGAAGTAGCCATGTCCGTCTCTGTCTGTCTGTCCGTCTGTCTGTCTATCCGTCTGTCTGGATCAACGCAATCTCCTCCGATACTATTGAAGCTACAAATTTTGCACATAGACTCCAATCTGCTGCAGGCATTGTAAATCTCGAAATCATAGGGATCGGATGACTATATCCTATAGCTCCCATAGGACAGATCGGTTTTAAGAAATGTTTTAGTAAGAAAACTTCGGCACTATTGAAGTCTAAAACTTTAAATTTCGAATATATACTTAAAAAGATTTAGTAAATATAGCAACGCCCGTTAGGGGCGTGGAAAATCGTCTAAAACTATATCTTCTATAGTTTCAGAGCTAGAACATCGAAAATCGAAAAGTAAAATCTCTAAGACCCCCTTCAGATAGATTAAAAAGCTATATATCCACGCCTACTATGTGGCAAATCGCGCAAGTCTAAATAGTGCTTAACATAAATACTCCAATATTTTGGACGCTGTTAGAGCCAGAGACTTGATACTTAAAACATATATTTGTATCAACCACCCCTAGAAAAAAGATATATCACATATGTCGACGCCCATTAGGGGTGTGGTAAATTGGAAAAAAACTGTATCTTCTACAATTGTACACCTAGAGTCCCAAAAATTAACAAAAAGGTTAAACTTGACCGTTTTGACAAAATTATGAAATATGATATACAGTGGTCTCATAGACTTCAGCCACTTCCATTATCCTGAATAGATTTTGTAATAACCTTTTCAAACATATATATTTCGCACGTAATTTTTTCTATTTTGCAACACTATTATTTGAGTCCGTCCGTCCGTCTGTCCGTATTGTTGAACTCGAGAATATCGAGATTCCGTTTTTGAGCATATCTCTTACATCAATTTAGATACAGACATCAAATTTTACATTTAGCTTTTTTAAAATAAATTCAATTTCGGTTTTTTTTTATATTTTGGATACCGGCTCCACATTTCACAAAATCAATCATTTAATATAAGTTCAGTTGCAAATAAATCTACATTTACATATTTTTAGACTCTGTTCCCAAAGCGAAAAACAGTCTATTGGATTTGTGCAATGTCCGTCTTGCTGTCTGTCCGTCTGTCTGTATGAACGCGCAGCATTTGGACACTATAAAAGCTAGAGACTTGTAATTTGGAATATTCGTGTGTATCCGCGTCTGATCAAGTTTGAGTATTTTTCCGATACGCCCACAGGGGGCGTGGCAAATCGGGAAATGCTATATCTATTAAGACTAAAACGTTGTTATTTTAGTCAATATTGCAGTCTAAGAAATGGGATTTAGAATATATATTCGTGTACACCACGCGGACGTTTTAAGATATAGATTATATATCTACGCCCATTGTGGGCGTGGCAAATCGGATAAAACTATATCTTCTACAGTTTTGAAGCTAGAGCATCCAAATTTGGCATGTGGGTTACTGTTGACCTTCCCTTAAGTTAGATCAAGAAGTTATATATCCACGCCCCCTGGGGGCATATCAGGAATATATATATAGCGATTTGTATAAATCTTATAATATTTTGAGCGTATTAAGAGCTAGAGACTTGAAATTTGGAATACATGTGCAAGTAGATCACTCGGAATCAAAAATATATATTATAGATATTTACGCCCATTAAGGGCGTGGCAAATCGGTTAAAACTGTATCTCCTACAGTTTTGGAGCTAGAGCGTCCAAATGTTGCATGTGGGATACTGTTGACCTCCTCTTAAGATAAGTCAAAAGTTATGTATCCACGTCTTCTGGGGGCGTGGCAAATCGGGAATTACTATATCCTTTACTAAAACCGTGATAATTTCGGCAATATTTCCGTCAAAGAGTTGGGACTTGGAATATATATACTAGTATCCTACGTCTACCCAAAAATATATGTTATATATAGCTACGCCCATTTGGGGCGTGGCAAATAGGGTAAAACTGTATCTCCTACAGTCTTAGACGTAGAGCATACAAATTTGACATGTGGGTTACTGTTCATGAAATTTAAATTTACGAAAAAAAAAAATAATAATAATCATAATGTAAGCCTCCGTAAAACAAATTCTAGTTGACCTAACTGGGGATTGAAGGAGGGTCTTCGCAACCACAACGCAAGTCTGTTTAACCAAATCAAAACACTTCCAAACTCAATTTGGCGCATAGTCGCGCAAGAGACGCCGTGGTGTTGTGGGTAGAGTCGGTGGCATGCGAAGCGCGTGAACCAGGTTCGATTCCCATCGCTGCCGCGTGATATTATCATTTAATAAAATGTTTTTTTTTTTATTTTTTTATAACTTCTATGTTATTTAATGGATTTTGATAAAACTTTCTGCATAAATCCTTATATTTTATCAAAACAAATTCTAGTTGACCTAACTGGGGCTTGAAGCAGGGTCTTCGCTACCACAACGCAAGTCTGTTTAACCAAATCAACACACCAAACTCAATTTGGCACATGGCCGCGAAAGAGACGTCGTGGTGCAGTGGGTAGAGTCGGTGGCATGCGAAGCGCGTGACCCAGGTTCGATTCCCATCGCTGCCGCGTGATATTATCATTTAATAAAATTTTTTTTTTTATTTTTTTATAACTTCTATGTTACTTGGATTTTGATGAAACTTTCTGCATAAATCCTTATATTTTATTAAAATTACGGGAATACATAACTTTTGATTTAGCTTAAGAGGAGGTCAACAATAACCCATTTGACAAATTTGGACGCTCTAGCTGCATAACTGTAGGAGATACAGTTTTATCCGATTTGCCACGCCCTCAATGGACATAAGTATATAATATATATAATATATATCGGGGTGATCTACTTGCATATATATTCCATATATAATTTCAACTCTCTAGCCCTTATAGCGCCCAAAGTATTAAAGGATATATACAAATCACTATATATACATATATTCCTAATTTGGCACGCCTCCAGGAGGCGTGGATATATAAATTTTTAATTTATCTTAAGAGGAGGTAAACAGTAACCCACTTGAGAAATTTGGACGCTCTAGCTCAAAAACTGTTGGAGGTACAGTTTTATCCCATTTGCCACGCCCACAATAGGCGTAGATATTTAACTATGCCTTTTTACGTACGCATGGTGTACACTAGTATATAATCTAAATCCCAGTTCTTAGACTGCAATATTGACGAAAATAACATCGTTTTAGTCTTAATAGATAAAGCAGTTCCTGATTTGCCACGCCCCCTGTGGGCGTATCGGAAAAATACTTAAACTTGATCTGACGCGGATACACACGAGTTTATGTTCCAAATTACAAGTCTCTAGCTTCTATGGTGTCCAAATGCTGACGCAAATTAGAAGTCAAATAGTTGCAGCTTATGGCGTAAATGTGTCAGCTTTGACCATAAGAAGACTCCTAAACGCATTGCTGTCCATCAAGAATGTAAAAAAGTGTCTGCAATTCGCCACAGAGCATATTCGTAAATGTATTAGTTTTGTAAGTATTTTGTTTAAGTAGTTTTTTGCAAGAAGAATATTTCAAAATCACTCCTCAATAGTTCACACGTCTTGTGGATTCAATGTCAAGGCGTTGCTCCAGTTTTCTTAAGCAGACAGGTCCTCCTACTCAATATTTCAGTAAATTTACTAAAATACAGCGAATACTGGGCAAATTTTAATTTTCTTAACCAATTTTTCCAGGTGGCTTAAGTATATGATCGGAACATTTTGGAGATGGTTTCATATTTTGTTAAATTTTTCGTTATATATACATATAGTTTTATAACTTGGATATTATTTTATTAGAATATTGACAATAAACTAATGTGACACGACAAATTGGAGCTGTGAAATAAAGACTCTTCTTGATTTTCGTTTAAGTTCTTTTTATACCCTGAACCCATTGAAAACGGGAAATTAGGGTATAATGGATTTGCAAAAAGTATGTAACAGGCAGAATGCGCCTTGGCAGACCCCATAAAGTGTATATATTTTTGATCAGTGTGACGAGCTGAGTCGATTTAGCCCTGTCCGTCTGTCCGTATGTATGAACGCGTCGATCTCAGAACCTATTAGAGCTAGAGACTTGAAAATTTATGAAGGTCCACGTATACAGCGCGCATATCAAGTTTGTTTTAGATATTCGATAACTTTTCCTGTTACACTGATATCGATTAAGAACTTTATCAAGATTCTGTTTTTTTAAGCATATATTTAACATCATTTTAGTTACAGTCACTAAATTCGGCTGCTTGTAAATAAAATACACTTTCCATTTTTTTTTATGTTTTGGATACGGGCTCCACATTTTACAAAATCAATTAAAAAAAAAAAAATATTAAAGCCATAACTAAATTTTAAATTTTTAAGTAAAACCGAATTTTCAGTAAAATGACGGAATTCTATGCTGAAAATGTTATTAAAATACGTTTAGTTACATATGTAACAGTCATTAAAGAAAACATTTTATCAATCAGCAAAAGCACGCGGCAACGAGCGCCAATATGTGTGCAGTACACACTGTGCACACAGTTTATACGTGTGTACACATACATTCAAATGTGTGTATTCTTCTTTGCATTTTATTTTTTATATCGCAATTTCAGTTTCATTGTAATTCTCGTCGCTGCTACTTTAGTAACGTCTTTGTCACTGAGAACAATGTGAAGAGTGTGATGTTATAAGTAGAGATGGTGGCTTGCAAGCGATGAGTCGCAGGTTCAATTCCCGCTGCTGTCAACATTTTTTGTTCAAAAACAAATTTTTTTTACTGTTGCATTCAAATCTTTCTGTTTGTAAATAAAAATGATACCTCGAACAAAGGTTCAGGGGATCTCGTAGTCGGGCAGTCTCGACTAGAGCGTTTTTACTTGTTTTCCATAGTTCAGTGTTCTAACGGGTACCACTTGTTGGATAATCGGTAATTTTCTGGGGATGCGTATGCTTCAATGTCTAGGGCTATTGGGTACCAATTGATGGGACAATGAATTAAGATAAATATTTACATATTCGGAAAAAATAAACATTTTTTTCTGGTGCCCGGCTCATTGGACAACCCTTTATACTGCTATAGGACAACGCTTTATACCCAAAGCCCATATGGTAACTAAGTTTTGCATGGAAGTCAATAATTTAAATTAGCCACCGCAAAGTCCCAATCTGAATACAATAAAGAACATGTGGCTTTAAAATTTAATGAATACCGTAAAATACGCTATTTAACATTTTGCGCTGTGATATCAAATGTTTCGCTACCATTGTATACTATATCTTTTCGTTTCGTGCTTACTTGTTATAAAATATATAAAAATTTCAATCCTCTTATAACGCCCAAAATACAAATCACCATATAGAAACTCCCGATTTTCCATGCCCTCAGTGTGCATTGATGACTAAATTTAAATGTTATATCTTTAAAACTGTAGAAAATACAGTTTTACCCAACTATATATACTATATGTTTTTGTTTGTGGGTAGTATACATGAGTGTGTTTTCCAAATTCCAACTATTAGTCTGCAATATCGGCGATAATAATAGCGTTTTTCTTTTAAAAAATATAGTAATTCCAGATTTGTCTTTCCCCTATCGGCGTATCCAAACAATCTTAACGATTTACAATATGACAGTACTCAGTTATAAAAGTTCCAAATTTGAAGTCTCTAGTTTCAATTGTGTTGATATATGTACTTTGCATTCATAAAAATACACATACGACCAGCAGGACGGACATTGAACAAAACTAATAAACTCTTCACTACATGAACGAGTACAAAAATATATATTCTTTACCTTCTTATATTTCATTTTACAAAACTTTTGTATCCTGTTTGCATATATTCAAATGGGGTCATATTGAAATTCAGGTTGTTACAGGCGTATTGCGCTTTCATAAAAATATGCTTTTTTTTTGTCGATATTTTTATTAAATTATATAACAATATACAACAAATAATGTTTAGACTAATTTATTTCATAGGCACAAATGTACAAGCATAGGTACACTAGATATATGATTTTTTTATTTTTCATTTATACTTCGTTGTTATACCCTAAACCCATTGAAAATGGGATTTAAGGGTATAATGGTTTTGTGACAATAGTTCATTTTTTTTCCGATAACTCATCCTATTTCCTTATTATCGATAGCAATCGATATTTTGACTTTGTTTTTAAGCTATAACATAAAGACCATAAAAGCTAGAGATACCACATTGACTATGTAGGTTTCTGTGATGCAAATACAGATAATAAATTTTTTAAATTTTGGATACCTCCTCCCATTAGCCCCATGAGTGGAAAAACGTATTTCAAATGCTAGGAAGTTAGGATTTCGCATATAGACACCTTTAGATGTCAATATTATGTCCTGAAAATTTAATTAAGAAAGTAGATCTAGAACCGAAGTTATATAACAATCAATTTCTCATATTGCTGCCCAGAATGCAGCCCAAGCGCAGTTGCTTAATCATTTATGCAGTAAGTAGCGCGCGTGCTTGTGTGTGCATGTATATGTGAGCGTGTGTGTGTGCGCGCAGAGAGTAATATGTATAGATAAAAGATGTTAGCTAGATTGGTTAAAACTCCACCTCGGACTTGGTTCAGGGAATCTCGGGCAGACCCGACTAGAGCGTTCTTACTTGTTATATATTTGATCTACTCCCAAAGGAGTCTAACAATAAGTTTATAGAATCTGTTACTAATATTAACTAACTAAAAGTCATGTTGACTGAATGAAAGTTAAAATGTCGTTGAGCTGAAGGCGGGTTCGGTTGCGGACCCGAGATAAACACCTTGCAAGATGTTTAATATGCATTGAAAGTTTGATGGTGTAGTTCGCTTTTTGGTGTGCTATTTCATCTTTTACTAGTAGAATGTTCAGATCACTGTGAATGTTCTCGTTTCGAACACACCATGGTGGCCCTGTAATAGTCCTCATTATTTTGGTTTGTGCTCGTTGTATAATGTCAATGTTGCTGCTGCTTGCGTTCCCCCATAGTTGAGAGCCATAACTCCAGATAGGTTTAAGAACGGAAGGATCCTAAAGTCCAAACAAAGGGGTGATCGGGCGTTTAAGATCCAATGAAGGCTATTGGCTTTATGTCTTAACTGCACTTTTTTGCGTCAATGTGTCTCCGCTAAGTAAGACGCCTGTCGAGACGTAACACAATAAGCTTGGGGAAGTTGCTTATTGCAAGCACTTTTGTTCGTTTACTTTAATGAGCCAGTCTGATAGCCAATTTTCCACTACCACCAGATGATCAGCTAGTTGGGCTGTTGCTTGAACTGGTCATCTGGAGTGACTCAGTATCACGGTGTTGTCAGCAAACGTAGATGTTGTAAAAAGTATGTAGCTATATGTAGGGATATCCGCTGTGTACAGGACATATAGGGTAGGCCCAAGTACACTGCCTGGAGGAACTCCAGCTTCTACAATATAACGTAGTCCTCAGACATTGTAGATTTGCATCTCACTGCAAATACTCTATTGTAAAGATATGATTTAAAAAGCTTTTGAGTGTATTCAGGCAGTATTGTTTGATTATGTACATGAGGCCATCTAACCAGACTCGATCGAATGCCTGAGATACATTAAGAAATATCGTATTGAAGTATTCCTGATGTTGAAATGCAATACCTATTTCTGATGTTATACATCTGGTGTGATTTGAGATGTTATAACTCCGTTTGATGTGTTCCGATTACGTGCCGTTTGCACGCGTCTAATACGACTTTTTAAATCCTTGTAGACTGGGCGGCCTCTGTAATTTTCTGTGTGGTTTCCTCCACAGTTTCCACACTTTTTCGTGTTTATATCATCTTTATTAGCATAGCAGGTGAAAGATTCGTGAGAGTCACCACAAGCGAGGCAGACTGGTCAAAGCGTGCAGTACGACTTGGTGTGCCCATATTCCTGGCAATTTGGCATTGCACTGGAACGTTGCGCTTATGCGGTTCTTCTTCAGTGATTCTACGTTTCAACAAAAACTATAGATAATATATGGGGTGCACTTCGTTTTTCTTTAGAATTTTGCTCTCTGGCTCGAGCTCATCTCTGAAGAGTGGTTGCGGAACTGTGTTTTTATGTAATATATTTATGACTGGTTTTGCATCGCAGTTTTTATTTTTAACTCCCCAATGATTTCTGCTGGTGTAACTGTTGATTCAATTCCCTAGGGATAACTTGAAGTCCTTTGGAGCTTTTGAGCTTATATGTATAAAAGGTTTTACCTGCTTCATTTAGGTATTTGGTCACTTCACGGTGATCTGCTTCTGCGTACATTTGCACTTTTGTTTCGCGCATATTTCATTTTCTTAAAGAAACTATATAAAATTTTTCGTTTCCAATTAGTGCAGATAGTTTGTTCAGTAATGTACTTGAGCTTTGCTCGCGAATGCATATATGTGGAGGCTTAACTTTGGGGATCAGCATCTGCCAGTAGGGCATATCTATTTGTGTTTGGCGCCTCAATGGTTTCGCCACTATTATTGCCACGGGTAATTTTTAGTTTGTTACCAGATTTTGTATTTTGTGGGCTGAGTTTTCGCTTAATATGAATGTAACGATTCATTCCAGTCTGCACAGCCGAGCCCGCTTTTATACCCTGAAACCATTGAAAATGGGAAATCAGGGTATAATGGTTTTGCAAAAAGTGTGTGACAGCCAGAAGGAGGCGTGGAAGACCCCATAAAGTATATATATTCTTGATCAGGGCGACGAGCTGAGTCGATTTGTCCCTGTCCGTCCGTCCGTCTGTCCGTCCGTCCGTCTGTCCGTCCGTCCGTCTGTCCGTCCGTCTGTCCGTCCGTATGTCTGTCCGTATGTATGAACGCGTCGCTCTCAGAACCTATGAGAGCTAGAGACTTGAAATTTTGCACGAATGTTCATGTATATAGCGCGCATATCAAGTTTGTATTTGATATTCGATAACTTTTCCTGTTTCAATTTATAAAAAAAAAAAATATCAAAGCCACAATTTAATTTTTTTAAATTTTTTAGCAAAAACCATATATATTTAATAAAATAATAGCATTCAATGCAGAAGATTGCATTTTAATCCGTTAAGTAATACAGAAATTATTAAAGAAAACATTCTTTCAATTGACAAAAGCACGCGGCAGCAACCTGCAGGTGTGCACACGTATGCATGTATATGTGTATATGTGCGCATGTGTATATGTGTTTATGTGTATGTGCGCGCAGAGGGTAATATGTATAGATAAACGATGTAAGCTAGGTTTTTTAAAACATCAGTTGGGACTTGGTTCAGGTGATCTCGTAGTCGGGCAGACCCGACTATAGCTTTCTTACTTGTTATACCCTGAACCCATTGAAAATGGGATTTCAGGGTACAATGGTTTTGTGACAATGCAAATATAACAGGCAGAAGGAGGCGTTGCAGACCCCATAAAGTATATATATTCTTGATCAGGGCGACGAGCTGAGTCGATATAGCCATGTCCGCCTGTCCGTCTGTCCGTCCGTATGAACGCAGTGATCTCGTAAACCAAAAAACCTAGAGATTTGAAATTTTAAATATATATTCTTGTATACCATACGCAGTACAAGTTCATTTTTTTTTCGATAACTCATCCTATTTCCTTATTATCGATAACAATCGATATTTTGACTTTATTTTTAAGCTATAACTTAAAGACCATAACAGCTAGAATAACCAAATTGACGATGTATGTTGCTGTGATGCAAATACAGATAATAAACTTTTTAAATTTTGGATACCTCCCCCATTAGCCCCATAAGTGGAAAAAACGTATTTCAAATACTAGGGAGTTGGGACTTCGCATATAGACACCTTTAGATGCCAATATTATGTCCTGAAAATTTCATTAAGAAAGTAGATCTAGAACCGAAGTTATTTAACAATCAATTTCTCATAATGCTGCCCAGAATGCAGCCCAAGCGCAGCCGTTATATCATCTACGCAGTAAGCGGCGCACGTGCTTGTGTATGTATATGTGTGCGTGTGTGTGTGTGCGCAGAGGGTAATATGTACAGATAAAAGATGTAAGCTAGATTTTTTAAAACATCGCCTCGGACTTGGTTCAGGGGATCTCGTAGTCGGGCAGACCCGACTAGAGCGTTCTTACTTGTTCAATTTTGTTTTAGTTTATCGGCTTGCATGTTTTTGTTGTGGCCGAAATTGACACTGAAGCTTACACTCGATGTTGTAATTGAGTTGTGTGCAAGCAATGAAAAAGTTGATGACGGAGTCGTAATCGCTTTGTTAGTGACGTAGATCATTGCAGTTGTTATTGTTGTTGCAATTGCAGTAGATAAAGTGGTCATTGTGCTTGATGTAAGTGCGGCGTGTGTCCAAATTAAATTATTTCCGATTATTGGAAAGCTGCATTGTGAGCACCATGTCCCTTGTAATACAGGAGAGCATGAACGTGCTCTTTTTTTTCAGTATTCAAAAGAGCTGAATTGCTCGTTGTTGTTGTTTTTAGACTCTGTTCCCAAAGGGAAAAAGAGTCTATTGGATTTGTGATTTGTAATTTGGAATATATACTCGTGTGTATCCGCGTCAGATCAAGTTTGAGTATTTTTCCGATACGCCCACAGAGGGCGTGGCAAATCGGGAAATGCTATATATATTAAGACTAAAACGCTGTTATTTTCATCAATATTGCAGTCTAAGAAATGGGATTTAGAATATATATTCGTGTGCACCACGCGGACGTTTTAAGATATAGTTTTTATATCTACGCCCATTGTGGGCGTGGCAAATCGGATAAAACTATATCTTCTACAGTTTTGAAACTAGAGCATCCAAATTTGGCATGTGGGTTACTGTTGACCTTCCCTTAAGTTAGATCAAAAAGTTATATACCCACGCCCCCTGGGGGCGGTGCCAAATCGGGAAAATATATATAGCGATTTGTATAAATCCTATAATATTTTGAGCGTTATAAGAGCTAGAGACTTGAAATTTGGAATACATGTGCAAGTAGATCACCCGGAATCAAAAATATATATTATAAATATTTACGCCCATTGAGGGCGTGGCAAATCCGATAAAACTGTATCTCCTACAGTTTTTGAGCTAGAGCGTCCAAATTTTGCATGTGGGATACTGTTGACCTTCTCTTAAGATAAGTCAAAAGTTATATATCCACGTCTTCTGGGGCGTGGCAAATCGGGAATTACTATATCTTTTCCTAAAACCGTGATTATTTCGGCAATATTGCCGTCAAAGAGTTGGGACTTGGAATATATATACTAGTATCCTACCTCTACCAAAAAATAAATGCTATCCATAGCTACACCCATTTGGGGCGTGGCAAAAAGGGTAAAACTGTATCTCCTACAGTCTTAGACGTAGAGCATCCAAATTTGACATGTAGGTTACTGTTCATGAAATTTAAATTTACGGGAAAAAAAATAATAATAATCATAATGTAAGCCACCGTAAAACAAATTATAGTTGACCTAACTGGGGATTGAACCAGGGTCTTCGCTACCACAACGCAAGTCAGTTTAACCAAATCAACACACCACCAAACTCAATTTGGCGCATAGTCGTGAAAGAGACGCCGTGGTGTAGTGGGTAGAGTCGGTGGCATGCGAAGCGCGTGACCCAGGTTCGATTCCCATCGCTGCCGCGTGATATTATCATTTAATAAAATGTTTTTTTTTATTTTTTTATAACTTCTATGTTATTTAATGGATTTTGATAAAATTTTCTGCATAAATCCTTATATTTTATTAAAAATACGGTTTTACCTAAAAAATTAAAAAAAAAATGTAAATGTGGCTTTATTTGCAACTGAACTTATATTAAATTGGTTTTGTGAAATGTGGAGCCGGTATCCAAAATATATAAAAACCAAAATAGTATTTTATTTTAAAAAAGCTATATGTAAAATTTGATGACTGTAGCTAAATTGATGTAAAAGACATGCTCAAAAAAGGAATCTCTATAATCTCGCGTTCAAACATACGGAAAGACGGACGGACGGTCTACATATTTATTGAGCCTACACACCTTTAACAGGAACAGAGTCTGACGCAGTCGGTGGCGCCCGACTGCAACGTTCTTACTTGTTATACCCTGAACCCATTGCAAATGGGAAATCAGGGTATTATGGTTTTGCAAAAAGTATGTAACAGGCAGAAGGAGGCGTGGCTGACCCCATAAAGTATATATATTCTTGATCAGGGTAACAAGCTGAGTCGATTTAGCCCTGTCCGTCTGTCTGTCCGTCCTTCTGTCCGGCTGTCCGCCCGTCTGTCTGTCCGTATGTATGAACGCGTCCATCTCAGAACCTATAAGAGCTACAGACTTCAAATTTTGCACGAAGATCCATGTATACAGCGCTCATATCGAGTTTGTTTTTTTTATTCGATAACATTTTCTGTTTCACTGATATCGCATTTAGCTTTCTGTAAATAAAATACTTTTTTTTTTAATATTTTGGATACCAGCTCCACATTTCACAAAAAAAATGTATTGAAAAAAAAAATTATCAAGCCACAATTTAATTTTCTATAATTTTTTAGCAAAAACCGTATATTCAATAAAATAATAGCATTTAATGCAAATTGCATTCAATTCCGTTAAGTAATACAGAAGTTATTAAAGAAAACATTTAGTCATTTAGTTTGGCAAAAGCACACGTCAGCAGCGTGTACGTGTGCACACATACATTCAAATCAACTACGCAAAAATTGGCGCGCGTACTTCTGTGTGCATGTGTATATGTGTGCATGTGTGTATGTGTGCCTGTGTATATGTGTGCCTGTGAATATTTGTGCATGTGGATATGTGCGCAGAGGGAAATATGTATTGATAAATGATATAAGCTAGGTTGTTTAAAACATCAGCTCGGACTTGGTTCAGGGGATCTCGTAGTCGGGCAAACCCGACTAGAGCTTTCTTACTTGTTTGTTTTTATTCTGAGCGTCGCTCATTTCGCGCTATTTATGCGTGGCACTTTTAATATTTTTATTAATTATTACGTTTGCTTTATTATTATTTTATTATTTCTTAGAGATGTATAAACAAAATCTTTACAGCGTCCTTTCGCGATTAGTGGATCATTCCAATTCTTTCTTTTGTTTTTATACCCTGAACCCATTGAAAATGGGAATTCAGGGTATAATGGTTTTATGACAATGTATGTAACAGGCAGAAGGAGGCGTGGCAGACCCCATAAAGTATATATATTCTTGATCAGGACGACGAGCTGAGTCGATCTAGCCATGTCCGTCTGTCCGTCCGTCCGTCTGTCCGTCTGTCCGTCCGTATGAACGCAGTGATCTCGTAAACCACAGAAGCTAGAGATTTGAAATTTTAGATATATATTCTTGTATACCATACGCAGTACAAGTTTATTTTTTTTTTCGATAACTCATCCTATTTCCTTATTATCGATAACAATCGATATTTTGACTTTGTTTTTAAGCTATAACTTTTAGACTATAATACTAGAATATAGAGACACCAAATTGACTATGTAGGTTGCTGTGATGTAAATACAGATAGTAAACTTTTTAAATTTTGGATACCTCTCCCCATTAGCCCCATAAGTGGAAAAAACGTATTTCAAATACTAGAGAGTTGGGATTTCGTATATATTTACCTCTAGATGTCAATATTATGTCTTGAAAATTTCATTAAGAAACTAGATCTAGAACCGAAGTTATTTAACAATGAATTTCTCATAATGCTGCCCAGAATGCAGCCCAAGCGCAGCCGCTAAATCATCGCGCGTGCTTGTGTATGTGTATGTGTGTGTGTGTGTGTGCGCAGAGGGTAATATGTACCGGTAAAAGATGTAAGCTAGATTGCTTAAAACACCGCCTCGGACTTGTAGTCGGGGCAGACCCGACTAAAGCTTCTTATTTGTTATTGTTGATTTGTTGGTTTTTTTCGGACCGTGCACAAAACACGTATATTCAATAAAATTGATCGATAATATCGATATATAAATGCTAAAACTTATAATTATAAAAGACGAGGTGAAGATTAAAGAAACACATTTGTATTCGTAGCTTACCTGTAAGGAAGCTCGCAAAGATTATTTTGCGAGTGTGAATGCAGCACTTTGGAACCAGCATTCTTATTGACAGCAATGACGGCTAACTCAAGAGCCGAGCCTGTTAGGCTGCGGTCACTACCGCGACGCCGCGCAAGATTAGTTGAAGGTGGTGCATTGGTAACGGGGCAAGTACTGCAAGCCAAACCGGTTGTACTTGTGATCTTGGTCACCTCGCCTAAAGTTGCTTGACTTGAAAGTGCAGCCGTCATTTTCTTTTTGGCTCCACTTACTGCACTAAAATTAAAAAAACGTTTTTTGTGTGAAGGCTGAATACCACTGTCAACAAGACGTTTGTAATGATCGGAACGTATAAAGCGTGGATAGCAATCTTTTTTCAACAGGAGCATGTATATATGCTCTGAGGCAGAGTCAAAAGTGAAGCGTGAAGGATTTTTAAGACCACGTATTACACTTTCCATGGTTTTGCCATCAATATTTATTTCGCAGGGTGCTCCAGGCTTAAGAAACTCTCTGAAAGTATAAAACGAATTGGACTATGGTACTTGTTATGCGATAAAAAGGTTCATACTCAAATATTTCGTTAACCTTGCCCGCAACTTGCGAGTGCGCTGATCGGCGAAGACGATTTACTGCAATCCAGAAACGTATATTTTCGTGAGAGTATTCCTTTTCCAGAAAAGTTGTAAATTCCTGCAACCCTGTGGGGTCAGAGACAAGCTCTTCTATAGAAATAGCCCAGCGTTTTACACGCTTTTCAGTAGGTATGTCCACATATGTACTGTTTAGTTGCCAAAAAGCAATATCCTCAGTAACCCAAGGATTGGAGGGCAGCGCTGGCTGCAGAAAGAAATCGTACTCGCTGAATGTCTCCGAGTAGCAAACAAGAGATTCACAGGCTTGTGACATTTTCATGCGTGTTCCACTTAAGGTTTTTCTCAGAAATTCAACCTCACGTTGTATATCATCGACAGTCTTTTTTTTGTTAGGTTTCTGGCCAAGGCGATCTCGTGACGGCACCGGACACGGCTCGAGAGGAGTAAATTGGCCGGGTGGTGGACGGTGTACTCGCCAGTAAGCACGCTCCTGTGAGTCGCCTACAATTTTGTCACCTTTTTTGCGCTCCTTGGCAAGTCGTACTTGCTCTTCGGCTTGCATTGAAATGAAGTCCCACTTGCCTTTAAGGTTCTTATGGAGTGATGCGAAAGCCTCTGCCTCATAGTCCTCCAATGCATGGCGCTGCTTATTTCGAAGTGACCGCTTTGCCAAATAAATAGCATATTCAACATTGTCCGGCGCCTTATGCTGCCACGGCCAGTAGTAAGGAGTTTGGAAGCGATAAAGAGACGAGTCGTCTTTAACTGTCAGAGTCTTGGAGTCATTGACGGGGAAAAAGTAGCCATGCAGGCACAACTGATTAGCAATGTTTAATGATTCCGATTCCTCTATTTGAAGATGATCCATAAGCCACTCAATTAAATCGTACCCTGTACGGTAATAAATTAGTTATATCTAATGGTGCAATTCCTATTAAGCTTTCATATGGTACTTACCCATAAACGCATATGGAATAGATGTAAGAAACATCTTCTGTTGTCGCACTGGTACACCGTGCTCCTGATCCTGCATCTCTCGTACTAGCACTTCCATCTGAGAAGTCAAAAATGGTAAATATTTAGTTAATCATTACGTTGGCTTGTGTAGTTGTACCAAAACAATCTTACTAAAACCAATTAAAAACTAGAGGGATGGGCTTACTTCGGCTATGCCGAAGTTTGGTAAAACCCTTGCAATTGTAACGGATACAGATATAGTTTTCTTTGATTTGACACGCCCCCAACAAGTGGATATATATAATATTTAGTCGACCTATTGAGCAGGGCAACAGTAACCTATATATCAAATTTTGAGGCTGCACCTATTAAACTTTCGAAGATATACTTTTCTCCGATTAGCAACGCCCCTTATGGGCATAGATATATATTATTTATCTCTTTTCCTAGGGGTGGTTGATACAAATATATGTTTTAAGTTTCAAGGCTCTGGCTTTAGCAGCATCCAACATATTGGAGGATTTATGTTAAGCACTATATAGAATTGCACGATTTGCTACGCCCCAAGTAGGCGTGAATATATAACTTTTTGATCAATCTGAAGGGGAGGCCAAAAGTGTATTACTTTCTAAATTTGGATGATATAGCTTCAAAACTGTAGAAGATATAACTTTACCCGATTTGCAACGCCCTCAAAAAGCGAAGCTATATACTGTATATCTTTTTGTATGGGGGTGCAATTCAGGAGTATATATTCAAAGTTTCAAGTCTCTGATTTTAATAACGTCGAAGTTATCTCAGTAAAACATTGCTTTAAACCGATCTGTCCTATGGGAGTTATAGGATAAAGTTATCCGATGTGGATGATTCCGAGATATCCAATACCTGAAGCACATTCCAGCCTATGTGCAAAATTTCAGCTCTGTAGCTCTAATACTTTCGGATTAGATTGCGTTGATCCAGACAGATGGACAAACGGACATAGCTATTTGAACTCAGCTCGTCTTGCTGATCAAGAATATATATACTTTATATAGTCGGAGATGCTTCCTTCTCTGCGTTGCAAAGTTCTGACCAAAATTAGTATACCCTTTTTCGTAATGGTATATAAACCGAAATTGTATTTTATTTTAAAAAAGCTAAATGTAAAATTTGATGACTGTTTCCCTTTGGGAACAGAGTACAAAATAATTCATAATAATACATAATAAAAGAATTCATTTTGGAAAGTACCGGCAGCCCTTTTGACGTTCGCCGTTCTGATTGGTTAAGCCATTAACCCGTTGGACTCTGACTTACCAACACACACCCACATTAGGCGTTCATTTCCAGTTAAGCACAGCACACACAGTACTTAACTGATGTTAGCGTTGTTGTCGCCTACGGCGGCCTCAACAGGCACTATGGGCTTGCTAGCTCCAGCCAAACCAAAGGGGCAATTAACGCCAACGGCAAAGGCGACAAAGGTGTCTCCAAAGCCTCAACAAGATAGTTCTTGGAGCGATAGTGAGGCAAGCTCGTCGAGCATAAAGACAGGAGAGGGGAAATGCAAAGCCGCCATTCGCAAAGCTCAGCAGGTTACAATAACCAAAGTCAAGTTGAGAAACAACTATAGCAAGAGCAACTCTAGAGTTCGCAGCGCTTTTTGCTGGAACCGATGATGAAGAAGAAGAGGAAGTAGACAAGTCACAGGATGCGGCCTTTAATATTCTAGAGAGACAAATTAAGCCTCCACCAATATATATTCCTGATGTAGGTGACATCAAGAAAATGATAGCAGAAGTTGCTCTGGCCATAGGAAACTTGAATTTTGACTATAAGTCTGGCAGAGATGGTCATTTTTATCGGATAGTCGTTAAAGACCAGTGAAAAATTGATTAAAGTCTGAAATTAAGCTCTGGCTGCTCAAGGGCACAGCGTACGGGGTCGAGAAATTAAAAACGCTATCAGTCGAAGCACCAAAAAGATGATGTCTATGTTCTTTGTGAACTTAGAACCGGCCAGCAAACAATAATAAAGGTGTTTTTGGTATTAAGCGCCCTTGCAAATGTGTAATCACGATTGAACCTCCACTCAAAACCACGGACATCCTCCAATGCTACCGATGTCAGGGCTTTGGACACTCAAATGCAACACAAAAGGCTTCCATTTAAATGTGTTAAATGCGGCGATGATCAGTGTCTCATATCCTAGGAGTACCTTGCCTGCTGTGTTCACTACATGACTTAGCATGCCGCTTCCTATAAAGGCTTTAAGCTGTACCAAAAAACTATGGAGCTGCACTTACCCAAGTTAAGGCCCTTTGCACTGAGGTCGAACCCCGCAACATCCACAGTCGTGCCAGGCATCTCTTCCGCCAGTACGCTCCGTGGATTATAAACAACTACATTGAGTTTCCGGCATCTCGAGAGTCCTGGGTCCAGTGCGCAAGGGTAAGAGTCCTTAGCCCGAATGGAGACACAACAATTGCGGCCGTATATTGTCCACCAAGAAACTATGGTGGGCATGGTCTTTTCACAACTAGCTGGACAACCTAGGCCCACGTTGTATTGCGTTCGCCCAGGAGCAGACTGTTCAAAGCCAACGCCAACATCGAGCGTTATCAACATTGGCTGCAGAGCAACTTGGACCCAACGGTCGAGCTTTCAAATTTAGATGATTTTGATAATGTTGTTGAGCACCTCAATGTTCCAATCCGTAACACAGTGTCGCATGCCACACCTCCAAGCAGACCACCCAAGAGCGTGCCTCACAAAGATATACACTTCTGATCTCCCGAAGTTGCAACTCTGGTTGCTGAGAAAAGGCGTCTCCGCAGAGTTTGGCACAATACTCGCAACCCGAGGGAGTTCAACAGAGTGGCCAAAGCTGTCAAGAAACTATTATATGATCTCCGCAAGCATTCTTTGGAACAGTTTTTAGAAGCCGTGCTAGGGGATCCACAACATAACCTGTGGCGGCTGACCAAGGGAATTAAAAGGCCTACCAAAAGGAAAGAGCCTGTAAAAAACGGCAACGGAGCCTGGGCCGTTGTGACAGCGAAAGAGCAACAGCCTTTGCCGATCACTTTCACGTCGTATTTTCTCCCTTCACAAGATATTCTCAGCAGGAAATAGACGAAACGTCAGAGTTTCTGGACGTTCCCAGTCAAATGGGATCCCCAATCCCTGCTGTTGAGACAGATGAGTCTAAGTCCCCTGGGTACGATAGAATCGATGTTCCAGCTATCAAATCTCTGCCTCCGAACGGAATCCAGTTTTTTTTAGATGTCAAGCAACCCTTCGACAGAGTATGGCACAATGGTATGCTCTACAATCTAAAGACTGCTTTACCATCGTCTTACTACACATTGTTAAGTTCCTACTTAAAGAGCAGAAACTTCTTCGTGAAGTGCGGAGTTTAATGATCTGACATAAGAGACGTAAAAACCGGAGTTCCTCAGGGAAGCGTATTGGGTCCTTTCCTTTACACTCTATACACTGCTGATAGGCCAATAATATCAGATCCAAGACTACTTTCTGCCACCTATGCCGATGACACGGCCTTCTTAGTAAGTGATGTCTCGCCGCAGACTGCCAGCGACATCCTCCAAATGAAGCCTAACACATTAAACACCTGGCTAAAAAGATGGAATAGGATGGTCAATACTGAAAAGTCCACACAAACCATCTTTGCCCTGAGAAGAGGAGTCTACCTCCCAGTCAAACTGAATGGTTCAACCATGCCTATCAGCGACACAGCCAAGTACCTGGGTCTAGTGCTCGACAGACGATTAACTTGGATACCTCACCTAATAAAAAGGAGGAAGCAGCTTAACGTTACTCTAGAAAAGCATCTTCGGCTTGTCGGGAAAAGGTCTACCCTGAGGCTCCATGTGAAGCTGCTGATATATAAAGCCATTATGAAGCTCATATGGACATATGGAATTCAAATTTGGGGCTCTGCGACCCGTTTTAACTATGACATTATATAGAAATTTTAAAACAAAGTTCTTAGAATATTATCCAATGCACACACCTACTTCACTCTAACTTAGAGATACACAAAGAGCTCAGAATCCCTTGGGTTCACCAGGAGATTTAAAGGCTGAATAAAGCCCACCTGGAACGCCTAAACAGGCACATCAACCCCCTTTGCCAACAACCTCCTAGACAATAGCAGCGTCTGAAAAGATATCACCCGCATGACCTTCCACACCGCACAAATTGAACACGTTACCCCACACCCGAACACCTTACAAAGCCATTTAACTTAAATGCCAACGACTAAAGTTATAATTTGCTGATTGTCCCACTGTACAGATTACAGATAAAATCTTGACGTGAAAAAAGACCCCAACGCAAATTACAGTTTCACTTCTTTGGACATTCGACAATTTGTAAGAGCTGTTTTATATATGTTCATTTCACATCTTCCAAGGGTTACCCAATATTAGTCCACAAATATTGGAATATCAGCAATTTAAAACATAATGTCGCAAGAAACTTTTGAAACAATCACACGTCATTTTCATTTTAACAAAAATTTTAATATTCTTCGTTTGTCCTCAATCCTTTTCAAAATAAGGGCAGTAATTCAGAAATTGAACAAAAAGTTCCAAAAAGTGCCTATGAAACAATTTCTTTTTGTCGCCAAAAGCTAGGAACCACATGAAAAGGTATAATCCCAACAAGCCTCATGCAAAATGAGGATTTAAGATATATGTTCTTAGTGGTCATTCAGGCTACTGCTACAAGTTCGAGATTGATTCCAGAAATGAAAACAAAATTTCGCCTTACTAGCCAGATCAAATTGTGTTGTCAGATTTGCCAGAGAAGTACCGAGGCATCAGAATTATCGCTTATACTTTGACAATTAATTCACTTCATTACGTCTTCTGAAGTACATGGCGGAAGGATGAATTTTAGATTTGGGAAGTATCTGAAAAAAACAGAATCCCAAATAATAAATCCATGGGTACCAAAAGGCAGGAAAAGTTTGGGCATTGGCCACACTGGGATGATAAGAGAATGAAGGGATGATGTAAAGGATTCTCACAAGTAGAATTATGTCTTACCAAAAGAAATATTTGCTTTAAAAACCTTAATTTAAATTAAAAGATAACAACATTTTGTAATTGCTTTAACATTAAATAAAACTAATATTGTTATTTGAAAATTTTTGATAATTATAAGTATTGTTTCTACCCCAAGCAAATATGCAACAAATTCTTTTTCCTTAAAAAATAATTATTCAAATCAAAAATTGGGAAAACTAAAAGGAAGTGTATTTTTATACCCTTGCAAAAAGAGTAATATAATTTTGGTCAGTTTGCAACGTACAGAAGGAAGCATCTCCGACTATATAAATTATATATATATATTCTTCATCAACAAGACGAGCTGAGCTCGTCTGTCTGGTTCAACGCGAGACTATTGAATGTTGCACATAGGCTCCAATCTGCTGCAGGCACGACTATATCCTATAGCTCCCATAGGACAGATCGGTCTTAAGAAATGTTTTAGTAGGATAACTTCGGCGCTATTGAAGTCTAATACTTCAAATTTAGAATATATACTTTCCGTGTACCCCACCCCATAAAATTAAATATATATAGCTAAGCCTATTAGGGCGCGGCAATTCAGGTAAAACTGTATCTTCTACAGTTTTGAATCTCCATACTCTACAATTGCAACGGTATTACCAAAGTTAGCCCATTTGCGTTAATTTGACGGCTGTTTAACAAATTTAAAAACCGACGTTGTCTGGTCCTAGTTTTTTAATGGTGGAGACACAATTCCTTGAATTCACTCTACATTATTGAGATTTGAGTCAAAGACTGTGAAGTACTACCCTACGTAGCATTGCTTACCGCCATAATCAGCTTGCTTCCTTGTAGGGGGTGCTCTGTTAATAAAATGTCAGCGGTCAGATACCATAGTGACGCATATACTCCTGCAGTGTTGGGAAAAAATGTCGGCATTGTGACGCCACGTGTCTGTTTGCATAGTTTTTAAAAGCTCCAGTAAATTTTGGTTTAGAGGGTGGTGCTGATCCCACTTCTAATGTCGACAACGTGTCATTATCCATCGTTAATACGCAGTGAATTGCTGATCCCCATCCTGTTCCGCACACCAAATCAATCGAAGGGGGCGTACCAAAAAAAAATTAAGCCTCCACCTATATACATTCGCGAGCAAAGCTCAAGTACATTACTGAACAAACTATCTGCACTAATTGGAATCGAAAAATTTCATATAGTTTCTTTAAGAAAATGAAATATGCACGAAACAAAAGTGCAAATGTACGCAGAAGCAAACCACCGTGAAGTGACCAAATACCTAAATGAAGCAGGTAAAACCTTTTATACATATAAGCTCAAAAGCTCCAAAGGACTTCAAGTTATCCCTAGGGATTTGAATCAACAGTTACACCAGCAGAAATCATTGGGGAGTCAAAAATAAAAACTGCGATGCAAAACCAGTCATACATATATTACATAAAAACAAAGTTCCACAACCACTCTTTAGAGATGAGCTCGACCCAGAGAGCAAAATTCTAAAGAAAAACGAAGTGCACCCAATATTTAATCTACAGTTTTTGTTGAATCGTAGAAACACTGCTGAAGCACCGCATAAGCGCAACGCTCCAGTGCAATGCTCAAATTTCCAGGAATATGGGCAGACCAAGTCGTACTGCACGCTACGACCAGACTGCGTCGCTTGTGGTGACTCTCACGAATCTTCCGCCTGCTCTGCCAATAAAGATATAATAATATAAACACGAAACAACTTCCAAATACGGAGTTATTTATTCTACGGTACAGATCACACCGGACGGAAAATCACACGGCAGAACCGGAATTTTAATTAGAGACCGCATCAAACACTACTTTCATAAAGAGGTTTTCAACAAATTATTTACAAGATACTTATATAAACGTACAAACGGAAAACAGAAAACTTTACATAGCCGCAATTTACTGTCCGCCGCGCTTTTCAATTTCTGAAGATCAATTCACGGACTTTTCCAGCTCTCTTGGGGATCGATTCATAGCAGCAGGAGACTATAATTCCAAGCACACACACTGGGGATCTTGCCTTGTGAACCCCAAAGGAAAGCCGTTATATAATGCAATAATCAACATAAGGAATACACTTAATTTTGTTTCTCCGGGTAGGCCTACATATTGGCCAGCATACCCTAGAAAAATACCAGACTTGATTGACTTTGCAGTGACAAAAAACATCGCACGGAATCTGATAAGTGCCGAAGCACTCACGGACCTTTCATCCGACCACTCTCCCGTTCTATTAAATCTTCTCCAATCTCCTGAAATCGTAGATCATCCACATAGGCTCACAACGCACAGAACAGCTTAGCTTTTGTACAAGAAATATGTGAGTTCCCACATTGATATAGCCAAGCGGCTCAACGTCGAAACCAACATTGACAACTCTGTCGACCCACTGGAATCTGTTCTCATTGAATCAGCCAAAATCTCAACGCCACAAGTAAGGAACGTGCAACCCAACTAATCTGAAAAATTAACAACTTGTGCTAGGAAAGCGACGATTGCGACGTTATTAGCAGCACCACAGATATTGTTAGACTCCTTCGGGAGTAGATCCAATAAATAAAAGCAAAGTATTCAAAAAAATCACTTTAAAACACGCTGCATTATGGTTTTAGTGACGCCAAAATTCTGAGCGCGATGACGTACGACAAGGTTGTGTCCTGTGCAACGCACTTACTCACTGCTTTATCAAATTCATTTCAACGTCTTTGTCGTTTATGAACGACATGTTGACAATCTCTTACGATCCCGTGCACTATGGGTTAAAATTCCGATATTTTGAGATATATACATTTTTTTTCTTTTTATCTGCGAACTTTTTTGATGTTCTTGTTAACAACATTCCAGTAGACTTATAAACGATTTTTCAAATATTTTGAGGACTTCCCTAATGTTTTAAGCTTCTCCAAAATTAGCTGATTCAGGGTTGCATGATAAATCGAAAAAAGCGCGAAAAATCATTTTCGACTTACGGCGTGAAGAAAATATTGAATTTAAGATTTACGAATAAGTTAAATTATTATTGTAAAATTATTAATTATCACTTGCTTAAAAAGATTTTGTAGTACATGTGATTTATTATGCAATAGTCAAATGTGTTGTTACTTGTATTTTAGCCCTAAACTAAAAGCTGTTTATGTGTTTCGTTAGAGATAACTTTAAAGTTTTCAAGTCATTTAATGAACTAACTAGGTGTTAATTAAATATTACCAAATCAAATGTTATAAAGATTATTTGTTTATTTATTACATGTTGTAGATACATACGAGGTTTGCAAATCCATTACGCTTGAAGTTTTTATTAGCAACAATAGGCAAGAAAGCGCTATCAGACACTTTATATTGAAAAATATAAACAGCGAAAATATTTCAGAGGAACTGCTTTACATTATTAACCAAAAAGTCAAAGAATTTGACATCATTCATAAAATATAATTTGACAAATTGCAATGGAAATTTTAATCGATTTAAGCAAAAACATCCACTTTGGCTGGAATCGAGTTCTTAAAGTTATGTTCAAAACAACCACGACAAGAATCAAAGTACAGCAGGTCGGAAAATGTTACACTATGTTGACGCAGGACCCCGATTGAAAAGGAAATTAGCTTCTGAACTTGCCCCAGAGGCAGACAATTCGACACCCCTGTTGATACATGCTGTATTTCAATTGATTGCAATCTCTTGCGAGCATAAAGTTGACCCTGACAAATTCAAAGCATTGTGTA
This sequence comes from Drosophila gaucha, assembly GCA_035045545.1. NCBI lineage: Eukaryota > Metazoa > Arthropoda > Insecta > Diptera > Drosophilidae > Drosophila > Drosophila gaucha. The sequence goes on along the minus strand of JAWNOY010000316.1, from coordinate 7,851 downwards.
TTGAAATTAGAGACGGTTTGAATTGTATATCCATCAAATATTCCTGGTATCCAATGTCCCCAACAGTTCACAAAGTTTTAGTGCATGGTCACCAAGTATTGGATAATTACATACTTCCACTTTGTGTTTTAGGAGAAAATGCGTCCGAAGCACGAAATAAATTATATAAAAACAAGTAAGAACGCTCTAGTCGGGTCTGCCCGACTAGAAGATTCCCTGAACCAAGTCCAGGTGGTGTTTTAACCAATCTAGCTTATATCTTTTATACATATTACCCTCTGCGGGCACGCACACACAAGCATGCGCGCTACTTACTGCATAAATGATTAAGCAACTGCGCTTGGTCTGCATTCTGGGCAGCAGTATGTAGAAATTGATTGTTAAATAACTTCGGTTCCAGATTACTTCTCTTAATGAAATTTTCAGGACATAATAATGACATCCAAAGGTGTATATATGTAAATCCCAACTTCCTAGTATTTGAAATATGTTTTTTCCACTTATGGGGCTAATGGGGGGATGCATCTAAAATTTAAAAAGTTTATTATCTGTATTTGCATCACAGCAACCTACATCGTCAATTTGGTGTCTCTAGCTGTTATAGTCTTTAAGTTATAGTTATATTTAAGTCAAAATATCGATTGTTATCGATAATAAGGAAATAGGATGAGTTATCGAAAAAAAAAATAAACTTGTACTGCGTATGGTATACAAGAATATATATCTAAAATTTCAAATCTCTAGCTTTTGTGGTTTACGAGAACACTGCGTTCATACAGACGGCCGGACGGACAGACGGACATGGCTAGATCGACTCAGCTCGTCGTCCTGATCATGAATATATATACTTTATGGGGTCTGCCACTCCTCCTTCTGCCTGTTACATACATTGCCACAAAACCATTATTCCCTGCAATCCCATTTTCAATGGGTTCAGGGTATAAAAAGACTGATTATCGCATGTCAGAAAATGCAGCCGATTAGACAATATAACAGATATATTAAATAGAGTACTGGATTCTTCTGACCCACTACTTTCTTGCCTTAGTTTCAACGAGCGTAAAAATGGAAACAAGAAAAAGGTACTGCCAAAAGAAGTTATCGCACTTCTCGAAGAACCGCATTTTAATTTTTCACAAACATTTGATAATCGAACCGAGAATGATGAAGAGGAAGAAGAAGAAGGTTATCAAAGCTTTTCTGAACTGAAAACAAAAACAATCTTTGAAAACAAAAAATTCGAATTCTAAAATAATATAACTAATGTGTGTGCAAGGTTTCAAGTTTCTAACACTTAAATTATAATTAGTACCAAAATATCGGACTTTTCACCCATCGTGCCGCGTTCAAAAAATTCGACGCTAAGCGACGGATAGTCCTGTCAGTTGGAACCTGTTTGCCGCGATAATTTTTTCTATATGCGAGTTGAGTTAGAATAATTTAACAACTATTTTCGATGTACAAAATCACTATTTCAGCGTGTTTATTTAGTGTAAAGCGATCTATGGTTAAAATTACAAAATTGAAGTTTCGATAACATCTAGAAGTAGAATCCGGTTATCACGACTCTGCTTATAGCGTTCGTCCGGTCATTGCCACGAAAATTAGATTACTTTGTTGGTCTCCGTACAAACTTATATTAAAGGGCCTCCGCTTAGTACGTTTCCGCTTTTAGCGACAACCCGCTTATTCCGACGATATTTTTCACAATTCAAGCGGCTATTGCGACATGCCGAAAAAAAATACAGCGAAATAATGACAAAACAAATTAAGCATCAAACGACGCTGTTAGAAATGTATGTATTTAGCAGTGATCTTGCTTGTTTGAAGGTTCTTACGCTATCACTACTCTCTCATTTTTAAACTGTCGCCTTAGCAATGCTGCTGAAGGAGAGATTTTTTTAAACTTTTTATGAATTTTTTGTTTTGATTAAAAAATTAAATCTTTTTATTTTAAAACATATTACGAACATAGAAACCATAAAATAAAGAAACGTAAAGGATATAGATATAGTTTTCTCTGATTTGCCACTCCCCTAACTAGTGGATATATATAATTTTAATTAATTTTGAAGCTGTACCTATAAAACTTTGGAAAATATAATTTTCAAAGTTTTGCCACTCTCCAAAGAGGCGGATATAAATAACTTTTCATAATTGCTTTTGTCCAAACGGTGAAGCTTAACGTTTTTGTCAATTTTTGAAATTCTAGGTGTAAAATTATAGAAGATACAGTTTTTTCCGATTTGCCAAGCCCCTTTTGGGCGTAGATATATATACATTTTTTCTAGGGGTGTTTTAAGTTTCAAGTCTCTGGCTTTAGCAGCATCCAAGATATTGAAGGATTTATGTTAAGCACTATATAGAATTGCACGATTTGCTACGCCCCAAGTAGGCGTGAATATATAACTTTTTGATCAATCTGAAGGGGAGGCCAAAAGTGTATTACTTTCCAAATCTGGGTGCTCTAGCTTCAAAACTGTAGAAGATAGAGAAGAGTTATGACCCTATTTGCCACACCCCCAAAGGGCGTAGCTATATACTCTATATATTTATACCCTGAACCCATTAAAAATGGGAAATCAGGGTATAATGGTTTTGCCAAAAAGTATGTAACAGGCAGAAGGAGGCGTGGCAGACCCCATAAAGTATATATATTCTTGATCAGGGCGACGAGCTGAGTCGATTTGGCCCTGTCCGTCTGTCCGTATGTATGAACGCGTCGATCTCAGAACCTATAAGAGCTAGAGACTTCAAATTTTGCATGATGGCACTAACCATACAACACATAGATGGGACATCTAGTACAAACTTTTTCGCCACGCTTTTTTTGTGCGACAGGTCCCACTCAACTTCGTATTTGCTCGGGTCCCTTACTCTCTCAAAATCGTCACTAAGCAGTGGGACTTCACAGTATTTAAAAGCAGAGAGATCAAGCGAGATAGGGCGAGATATGCGTAAGTGCGACCTGCACACAATACATTGTTGGTGCTCACTTTCAGAGCTCTCTCTAATTGCATAAGTGCGAGCTGCACACAATATATATTGATATTCCTCACTCTCAGCGTTCTCTCGCATTGCATAAGTGCGAGCTGCACACAATATAGTCAATATACATTGTTATTCCTCACTCTCAGCGCACTGTCGAATTGTATATGTATGTATATATGTACGCACAAGCAGAAGTGCACAAAAATTTGCCAAATTTTAAAATCCAGAGGTCCCATCGCACCCTTCCAAGCAAATTTGGAAGCCGACGAGTCAAACACTTTGCCATGCTCATACAAAATTCTCATGTTTTTATGATTATTTTTTGTAAGAGCATCAAATATGTGACGCGCGTAAGAAATATTTTTCAGACGTCCCAGCACACACTCTCATTCGTCCGTGTACATATACAGCATTTGTATCATTGTGTGGTCTGGGACCTGTTGGAATTGTAAAATCAGAAAATTTTAGATTTGTCGATCGCGGGACCTCACACACGCATTTACATATGTGTGTGGGTATGGGAAGCGCTGGGCTTGCACACACACTTGTTAGTCTTCGTACATGAATAAGCATATTTATGAATGTGTGCGTAGGCCTGGGTGCCTGCTGAAATTGTCGAAATAGTAGAAGCTGAAATTTGAAGATGTTCGACCAGCGGGACTGCACACACACACACATTTGCACAAATATGTGTATATGGGACGCGCGAAATTCAAAATTGGCGGTTGGGTTGCTTTAGCGACTCAGAATGTTGTGAATGAAGAATGACCTTTTACTACCTGCAACAAGCCTTTAGGCAAAAAGGGTTAATTCTTAGTGTACCCATGAACTTGTGCATAGATACATACATATGTAGGTAAAAATACTAGCCCACTTTTAACCTTTTAAAAAAGCAAATGAACAATCTTTTTTACAGCCCTATATAATTTGGGGAATTCTGGGTTTTGGGAAATGTTGTGCGTTAGGTGTCAAACAATGCAAAAATTAAAAACATTGTTCATTTGCTTTTTTAAAAGGTTAAAAGTGGGCTAGTATTTTTACCTACATATCTATGCACAAGTGCATGGGTGCACTAAGAATTAACCCTTTTTGCCTAAAGGCTTGTTGCAGGTAGTAAAAATACTGTAGGTAAAAATACTAGCCCACTTTTAACCTTTTAAAAAAGCAAATGAACAATCTTTTTTACAGCCCTATATAATTTGGGGAATTCTGGGTTTTGGGAAATGTTGTGCGTTAGGTGTCAAACAATGCAAAAATTAAATACATTGTTCATTTGCTTTTTTAAAAGGTTAAAAGTGGGCTAGTATTTTTACCTACATATCTATGCACAAGTGCATGGGTGCACTAAGAATTAACCCTTTTTGCCTAAAGGCTTGTTGTAGGTAGTAAAAGGTCATTCTTCATTCACAACATTCTGAGTCGCTAAAGCAACCCAACCGCCAATTTTGAATTTCGCGCGTCCCATATACACATATTTGTGCAAATGTGTGTGTGTGTGTGCAGTCTCGCTGGTGGAACATCTTCAAATTTTAGCTTCTACTATTTCGACAATGTCAGCAGGCACCCAGGCCTACGCACACATTCATAAATATGCTTATTCATGTACGAAGACTAACAAGTGTGTGTGCAAGCCCAGCGCTTCCCATACCCACACACATATGTAAATGCGTGTGTGAGGTCCCGCGATCGACAAATCTAAAATTTTCTGGTTTTACAATTCCAACAGGTCCCAGACCACACAATGATACAAACGCTGTATATGTACACGGACGAATGAGAGTGTGTGCTGGGACGTCTGAAAAATATTTCTTACGCGCGTCACATATTTGATGCTCTTACAAAAAATAATCATAAAAACATGAGAATTTTGTATGAGCATGGCAAAGTGTTTGACTCGTCGGCTTCCAAATTTGCTTGGAAGGGTGCGATGGGACCTCTGGATTTTAAAATTTGGCAAATTTTTGTGCACTTCTGCTTGTGCGTACATATATACATACATATACAATTCGACAGTGCGCTGAGAGGAGGAATAACAATGTATATTGACTATATTGTGTGCAGCTCGCACTTATGCAATGCGAGAGAACGCTGAGAGTGAGGAATATCAATATATATTGTGTGCAGCTCGCACTTATGCAATTAGAGAGAGCTCTGAAAGTGAGCACCAACAATGTATTGTGTCAGGTCGCACTTACGCATATCTCGCCTTATCTCGCTTGATCTCTCTGCTTTTAAATACTGTGAAGTCCCACTGCTTAGTGACGATTTTTGAGAGAGTAAAGGGACCCGAGCAAATACGAAGTTGAGTGGGACCTGTCGCACAAAAAACCTGGCGAAAAAGTTTGTACTAGATGTCCCATCTATGTGTTGTATGGTTAGTGATGATGGTCTGTGTATACAGCGAAAATATCGAGTTTGTTTTAGATATTCGATAAATTTTTCCGTTTCAATGATATCGATTTAAAACGTTATCAAGATTCAGTTTTTTGACCATATCTTTTACATATTTTTAGCTACAGCTACCAAATTTTGTTTTCAGCTTTTTGTAAATAAAATACATTTTCTATTTTTTTTCATATTTTGGATACCGGCTCCACATTTCACAAAAAAAAATTTATAAAAAAAAAAAAATTATTAAAGTCACAATTTAATTTTTTCAAATTTTTTAGTGAAACCCGTATTTTCAATAAATTAATAGCATTCAATGCAGAAAATTGCATTCAAATCCGTTAAGTAATACAGAAGTTATTAAAGGAAACATTATAAAAGCACGCGGCAGCAGCCTGTACGTGTGCACACATACATTCAAATCAACTACGCAGTAATCGGCGCTCGTGCTTCTGTGTGCATGGCATGTATATGTGTGCATGTGTATACAAATGTGTGCATGTGTGTATGTGTGCATGTGTATATGTGTGCATGTGTATATGTGTGCATGGGTATATGTGTGCACGTGTATATGTGTGCATGTGTATATGTGTGCATGTGTATAAGCGCGCAGAGGTAATATGTATAGATAAAAGATGTAAGCTAGGTTGTTTTAATCAGCTCGGACTTGGTTCAGGGGATCTCGTAGTCGGGCAGACCCGACTAGACCTTTCTTACTTGTTTTGTATGGGGGTGCAATTCTGGAGTATATATTCCAAATTTCAAGTCTTTGCCTTTAATAACGTCGAAGTTATCCCACTAAACCATTTCTTAAAACCGATCTGTCCTATGGGAGCTATAGGATATAGTCATCCGATCCGGATGATTCCGAGATATACAATGCCTGCAGCAGATTGAAGCCTATGTGCAAAATTTAAGCTCTGTAGCTCTAATAGTCTCGGAGGAGATTGTGTTGATCCAGACAGACGGACAGACACACAGACAGACAGACAGACGGACAGGCAGACAGACGAACAAAGCTATTTCAACTCAGCTCGTCTTGCTGATCAAGAATATAAGTTAACACGTCCGGTCAGACATAAGTTATTGACCCAACAGGCATGCAATAATTAGACACTTCTGCATGATCGACTACTGCAGCAACTATGTAACAGTTGCGTCGCAGTCAGCACTCCACGAGCCAGCACCCGAAACATGATCCACTTGGAGCTATGTGTCAGTCAGCGATTATGGGTCAGGAGCTAGCTCTTTGTAAGAACGTTTTGTATTTTAGATTTAGTCTGATTTGAACAATAAAGCTGAACAACCGCAATAAGTGGAATCGTGTTATTTCGTAGCTCCGCACAAATAACCAACGAACAATTTCTAACTGGCGCCCAACAGTGATTCAAACTACTCACCCAAACGTTTATAGTAGCATCTCAACATCGTTGGAGCTGCAGAAACATAAACAACATTATCAAACAAAGCGATAAGCTAAAGAAAAGAAAGAGACAGCACACCACATGTCCAGAAAACTATATGATCAGTAAATACACCAACCACTGACAGTAGGGAACGCAACTAAAACGACTTCAACCAAAACAAAGGAAAAATCATGTAAGTGGAGTGCTTATTTAAAAAAAATTATTTTAAAAAAAAATATAGAAATAAATACCGAGTGTTTAGATTTCGAATCTTCGCAAAAAAAAAAATTTTTCTTTTTAAATACACAGTTCAAACCTTATGAGTGAATGTAGAACTGAGAAATTTTATAGCGAACTAGAAGAACTAATAGGAGACATTAAAAATAAGCTGATACCAAACAAAATAAAAACCAAAATGTCATTTAACGAAGAAAACATTAAAGCTCTACTCGAGTATGCAGTTAGCTATGCACTTCAAACCCAAGCAACAATGTTCAAGAAGGAGGATTTAAAGAACGAATTTAAGAAACAACAGTGTCCGTACCCGAGGTAGAAATTTTTAAAGATGCTGAAATAGATCGTAGCATACCATGTGACGAAACTTTGAACATGGTGAAATCTCTGCCCGAGTTTGCGGGAAAAATCGAAGCGTATGTTTCATGGCGCACAGCCGCGCACTTAGCGTATAAAGCGTTTGAAGATTTTGCCGGAAGTTCAAACATTACCAGGCATTGGGCATAATCAGGAACAAAATAAGAGGTCCAGCCCATACGGTGTTAGCTTCGTATGGCACACCATTAAATTTCAAAGCGATCCATAAACAGACTTGACTTTACGTATGCCGATAAGCGGCCTATTTATTTAATAGAACAAGAAATGTCTGTCCTACGTCAGGGAAACCTATCCATAATCGAATATTATGAGATTGAGAAAAAACTGACACTTCTCACTAACAAAACGATTATGACATATGACCCAGCTTTAGCAAATTCAATGAACGAAAAGTATAGATCGGACGCATTGAGAGTATTTTTTTCAGGAGCAAAAAAATCCATGAGTGATGTTC
>JAWNOY010000315.1:0-11260 GCA_035045545.1 Drosophila gaucha | reverse complement strand
CGGTCCTCTTGTTTTTAACAAAAGCCCAAACGTTTTCGATAATGTTCAGATCAGGGCTTTGTGGGGGCCAGGGCAGAACTGTCTGATTTAAATCATTCAAAAATTTAGTTGGTACCCTTCCCTTGTGGCATGGAGCATTGTTGTATTGAAAAGAGTCTGTTTGCTGACGTAAAAGCATGATCGTTAAGGATATGGAGGTATCCGATTTGGTTCAATGTCCCTTCAATTGGAACCAAGTCTCCGAATTCATAATATGAAAGGCATCCCCAGAACATTACTCTGCCACCACCAAACCTATTGATTGGCTGGGCTGCCAAACGCTTTTGATTTTTTTAAATGCATAAAATGCTTGCTGTACGACCCTTGAAACTGAAATGCAGCCTATCTGTCCATAAAACATTGAACCAGAATTCAGGAGGCTTCTTGCTGTATTCCAACGCAAATGCAAGACGTTTTGCCTGGTTGGTCGGTGTGATGTCAATGACTTCACGGACAACATAAGTATTAACATTAGCTTCTTTTAGCCTGCGACTCAGTGTAGCTTCACTAATTTTTTTGCCAATTATATTTTCTGACTCAGCGGCAATTTTAACGGGACTTGCAGTTGGATTACTAAATACAACTCCTAGTATGTGCCTGCATTGTCTTGGGTCCAACACTGGTTTTCGGCCTGTTCTTTTAAGATTTTCTAAACTTCCTTCTGTTTCTTTCTTTTTTACTAAGTTGTACACCGTTTTCCGTGAGATTTTATATAACTTTGCCAATTCAGTTGCAGAGGTACCGGTTTTAAACTTAACAACAATTTCAGCCCGGCTCTCAACGGTTAACTCCTTTGTTTTTGGCATTTTAGTAATTAATTTTAATAGTTTAATGATTATATTAAATTATCTATTAATTAATTAGGATTACTGAACAGCTAGAGCCTGCACTTGTCACTGCAATCCAAATACTAATGACTAACTTGCATTGTGTAAATACTTTTGACGAAAAGAAAACGTGTGTAAATACTTTTGAAAACTGATAAGTTCATTTGCTTTGTTTTCTGTCCCATGTACAGTTATCTTTACGAAATTTACGTCGATCGCTTAAGAATTGATCAAGCTTTACAACTACATATCACTTTGCTGGACAACAACAACAACAACAACAAACAAAGCTTTTAAAGTTGAATGTGCGAAAAAAAGCTCGTTGTGTAAATACTTTTGACTACCTCTGTATATATACTTCTTGGCCCATTATCTTGCTCCTCACAACTTATAATGATTACCGTCCCTGGCCCTGTGATGTCAACGAAGCTGCGCATTGGCATTTGCTCACTCCACACATCCATGGTCAAACATAATGACTTTCCATCTAGGCAGGACTTCGATTTTTCTATCATATGTTGTATTTTTCGTTGAACCATTTTGACAATTTACACCTCGAGGAGTAAATAAAACCTTAGTTTTCAAGCATTGAAAAGGGCTATACATCCTTTGCAATCATATAGACAATTCCACCGTTTATTTTTTTAGTTTTTAAACCATCTGTTCCAAATTCGGTTATATTTTGGAAGCTCTGCGAAATCGAAGTTTGTCTGGCTGCAACACTTTCGCCCAATGGTGTTGTATTGTCCCCCTCAGCTTTGTTCCCAATTTGGTGAACATTTGGTGTTTCCCGCAGTCTTTATCGTTTTCCCATATATATTGCATTTCGCACTATTGCCATCGATTTTGAGGAAGTGCTTCCAGCAAAAGCATATTTTTATACCCTGAACCCATTTAAAATGGGAAATCAGGGTATAATGGTTTTGCAAAAAATATGTAACAGGCAGAAGGAGATGTGGGAGACCCTATAAAGTATATATATTCTTGATCAGGACGACGAGCTGAGTCGATTTAGCCCTGTCCGTCCGTCCGTAAGTATGAGCGCGTCGATCTCAGAACCTATAAGAGCTACAGAAATTTCGCACGAAGGTCCCTATATACAGCGCGCATATCGAGTTTATTGCAGATATTCGATCATTTTTCCCGTTTCGAAGATATCGATTTAAAACGTTATCGAGATGCAAGAGTCCTCAAATTTTGAATTTAGCTTTGTATAAAGTAAATATAGTTCAATTATTATGTATTTTGGATACCGGCTCCACATTTTACAAAATCAATTTAATTTAAGTTCTGTTGCAACTAAAGCCACAATTTAATATTCTTTTTGTAAGTAAAACCAGATTTTCAATAAAATAAAAGGAATCAATGCTGAAAATTTCATTAAAGTCCGTTAAGTAACATAGAAGTTTTTTAAGAAAAAATTTTGTCAATCGGCAAAATCACGCGGCAGCAAGCGCCAAGGCCAACCATTTGTTCAATATGTATGCACACATACAATGAAAGAATGTGGCGTTGCGGAAGAGACGGTCTCCTTGCAAGGGAGGAGTCTATATATATGTAAAACTTAAAACTCAAACAAACGTTCAGGGGATCTCGTAGTCGAGTAGTCCCGACTAAAGCGTTTTTACTTTTTACAATTATAATTGCACATGCCTGAGCGCCTTTGAAATGTAAATTCCTCGCTGATGACACTCGTTGACAAAATTAATTTTTGTAATATTAAATAATAATTAAATTAAAAATCTTTAAGAAACGTATAACTTATCCGCTTCCTGATCTACACATATCCGGGGTATCTTATAGTTGATTACTTGACATAAGCCTTCTTAATTGTTGGAAATACTTATCTTAAGCAGCAAGTGTTAATGCATTGCAACTTTGGCGATCATTCTTAATCGTATTTCGAGAGGGGTCGCAAAGCAAATTGTATTGTGCCCAATTTTTTTACATTTCACGTGGAAAGCAATACTTCAGTTTGCAAAACTTGCAAAAAATCGTTTGGGGGTCATTATGTGTGCAATTTAAAGCGGCACTTAGAAGGAAACCACATAAACGAATATAATGAAGTAGCAGAAAACACGGAAACCGAAGTGCCTAAAAAAAAATAAAGTTTTCAGTGGTAATGGGGCAACCTGAAGTGACAGATGCCTGCATAGACCTAGTGACCGCAGCAAAAGTTCCGTTGGCTGTACTGGACTCAAAAGGCTTTAAGACGTTGACAGCTCAATTATTTAATGGATTGATAACGTCGAGAAATATTATGAGTTTTGTCGAGGAAAAGTACAGCCTACTAAAAAGCAAAATCGTTGAGAGCCTAAGTAATAAAATGGTGTGCCTGAAAGTGGACACGGCGACACGATGCAATCGCGGACTTCTTGGTATAAATGTCTAATTTATTGACCAGGTGTAATATGTGTGAAAACATTGTGGCTGTTGGAGTTGAAATCGTCACACACATCCCAAAACCTTTGCGCCGAAATAAAGACTGTTTTGCCTGATTTCAACATTTCAAGGGAACTAATTTATACAATTACGACGGATAAAGCTCGAAACATGCTCAAGGCAGTGACTATGCTCAATAGTTGCGAGTCTGAAAATGATGACGAAGAAGAAGGTGCTGTGCATTTTGATGATGAAGAATACATGATGTAAGAATACATTCGATCGGGTCAATAAAATGTGCAGCACACACCCTTCAAGTTGCTGTAAAATATTTTTTCAACACCTCGAATCAGTTGAGCTTATTGACAAAGCCCGACGAATCTTAAAGCTTTTAAGAACCCCAGCGTACAGGTAATTTTACTAGCCTATTATTAAATATTCACACTGATATAAATAAATTATTTCATAAAATTATTTAGGTATTTGATAACGGAAGAGTCAATGCCACAACCAGTGCTAGATGTTGCAACTCGTTGGAATTCAACTTACATTATGTTGAGAAAACTAGAACAATTTGAGCGGAGCACGAATGCAACCCACCGCGAGCCGAAACTGGGGCGCAGGCGCACAGCTATGTAAGCCGGCGATGTAAGCCGGCAGCGGCAGAGGGCGCTCGGCTCAACAGATTACACCACGGCTGAGCACGAACTCAACCCACCGCGAGCCGAAACCGGGTCGCAGGCGCACAGCTGCAGCGCATACGCCTGACAGCGATGCAAGGCGGTAGCGGCAGCGCGCATTGGGCTTAAAGAGAGCACACCACGGCCGAGCGAAAAGCCACCTCGAGCAAGAGGCCGATGCAGCAAGGCAGAGGCAGCAGCACGAGCACTCGGGACACTCATCTGCAGCACGCTGGAGCGTACGGACGTGCGCGGAACGAGGCAGTCGACGGCACGTGCTGGAGCGAGCAGACGTGTGCGCAGGAGCGCGTATGAGCGCCCAGCACTCGACAAGAGAAGAGTGAAGATAAAATAATGAAGTTAATAAAACACCGAATAACTAAAACCTAAAAGTGCTGTGTGGTATACGTTCATGTGTGTGATCCCTTTTTACCCTACTCCTCCTGCACGGTCGGGCGATGTCCTCCGAGCAGATTGGATCGCAGTCCCACGGCTTCCGCATGGGATGGGCGCCGTCCTCCCGACAGGAGCCATAATCCCACATCTCCAACATGGGCGGGCGTCGTCCCCTGTGTCGGGGTCATCCCTCGCCCCACTGCGCCGCTGCGGCGATTCCGTCACCTTTCGGCAAGGCCGGGCGATGCCCTCCGTGCAGAATCCCTACTCAAGAAAGCAGGAAGTGGGAATGGGGAGAACCGCAGCAGTTGGCATTCGAGGAGCTCAAGTCACGGCTGACAGGAGCTCCAGTACTCGTTTGCCCAGACTTCAAGGAGCGTTTCGTTCTGCAGACGGACGCGAGAGCGTACGGACTCGGGGCCGTGTTGACTCAAACGATTGAGGGTCAAGAACGCGTGGTAGCGTACGTGAGTCGGCGGTTGAACAAGGCGGAAGAGAACTACTCCGCGACGGAGAAGGAATGTTTAGCGATTGTATGGGCGATACGTAAGCTACGATGCTACCTGGAGGGGTATCATTTCAACGTCGTCACCGATCACCTAGCGCTCAAGTGGATGAATTCCATTGAGAGTCCCTCTGGACGCATCGCCCGCTGGACGCTAGAGTTGCAGCAGTACCGCTTCGACGTCCATTATCGTCGAAGAAAACTAAATGTCGTGGCCGACACTCTTTCCCGTCAACCAGCCGAGACCCTGCACACCGCTAAGGAGGATGCGTATACGTGCCAGTGGTGGACCCAGAGTCAGGGAGCGCCCGGAGGATTTCCCGGACTACGTCATAGAGAATGATCAGCTATATCGGCATTTCGACAGTCGACCAATGGAGGAGGAATATCTCCCTTGGAAGCTGTGCATTCCGAAGGAGAGCCGAGAGAGGGTGCTGAAGGAATGCCAATGATCAGCCAGCCGCAGGCCACCTGGGAGTACGGAAGACCACAACAAGGGTGATGCAGCGATACCACTGGCCGGGTCTTTGCCGGGTCTTTGTATGTACGCCGGTGTGAGACCTGTCAGAAGTTTAAGGTTAGCCAACTACGGCCGGCAGGGAAGATGCTCACCCGGCAGGTCAACGAGCCGTTCCAAATGGTGTGCGCAGACTTCGTGGGACCGTTACCCCGATCGAAGCAGGGAAACACGATGTTGCTGGTCTTCATCGACCACTGTACCAAGTGGGTGGAGTTGGCCCCACTCAGACGGGCAACCGCGTCCACGTTATGGCGCGCGTTTCTAGAACGCATCTTGGGCCGCTTCGGGGTACCAAGTAAATTCATCTGTGACAACGGTACCCAGTTCACGAGCCGGGAATTCAAGTCATTCATGCGGCTGCTGGGGACGGAGATACAGTACACTGCCCCGTATAGCCCACAGCAAAACCCGACGGAACGGGCCAACCGGTCGATCAAGACGATGATCTCCCAATACCTGGGACCACAGCAGAATGCGTGGGACGAGCTGATTCCCGAAATCAGCCTGGCGATGAACTCCAGCATCTCGGACTCGACAGGCTATAGTCCGGCGTTCCTGGTTCAGAGTCGCGAACCCCGCCTGCCAGGAGCGCTGTACGAGGAGGTCACCCCAGGACCTGGCCGGCCGACTCTAGCAGTACCGGAAAAGAGACAGCTGATGAGGGAGATCTTCGAGCTGGCTCACAGGAACAGTCTACGGGCATCGGAGGACCAACGGAGGTATTACGACCTGAGAAGACGGGATTGGCGGCCAACGGTCGGAGCGGAAGTCCTAGTCTGGACACACTATTTGTCCAAGGCGGCGGACAACTTCGCCGCTAAGTTGGCACCAAAATTCGATGGACCTTGGACGGTGACAAAGTTTGTGTCCCCAAACATTGTCCGACTGCAGCGGATCGAGGGTCGACAGCGCCGGACGGCAAGCATCGCAGATTTGAAGGAGTATCACAAGCGCATTCGGCTTAAAGAGAGCACACCACGGCGGAGCGAAAAGCCACCTCGAGCAAGAGGCCGACGCAGCAAGGCAGAGGCAGCAGCACGAGCGCTCGGGACACTCATCTGCAGCACGCTGGAGCGTACGGACGTGCGCGCATGACGCGCATGCGGTGCGTCATAGCAGGAACGAGGCGTGCGATATGAATTTACCGTTCATTTTCTTATCTCTCTAAGCATTCTAAGCTTTCGGCACAATGATCTCTCAAGTTAGTTTATCATTGATCTTTTAACAAAGTGAACCCGAAATGGAAGCTGTTTCTTACAATTATAAAATTGTTGCTGGATTTCGACAAAATTCGAAGCTGTTGCTTCTTACAACCTAGCAACAATTGTTTAAAATTAAGAGTGTGTTAAAAAATAGTTCGCGTTATGTTTGTTATTTAAAAGACTGTAGTGTCTCAGTGTCTGTGTCAAATACTGGTGTATGCACTCAATTGAGTATTGAACACAATCATAACCATGCTGCTCCAAAAGATCAATCTAAAACAAGAATGTGAAAATAAAAATTTGAAAAGAAAAGGAGTTCGTGATATTTTTTACGAAGAATGCCGAAAAACTGGGGAAGCTTCACCTTCAGTTGCTTTTCCGAAAGTAAGACGGCAATTGTTTAGGATCCGTAGTGAAGCCACGATGAAAAATCCTAATTCGCCAACTGAAGCCAAATTACTTTTTGACGACAATACGTTTTTTGAAGAATACGGCCCATCTAAAAAAACCAGCAACCGTTTTACAGAGGCACAATTTTGGAAGAAAACTGCGGTTACTGCATTTTTGTATCGCCTAGTATTGTGGAGTTAATTGAAAAAAGAACAGGGGAACGCCACTTTTTGATCGACTTTTTTGCGGCTTTAATCAACTTCTTATTATTCATTACCAATTTAGGAACCATGTACGTATTTATATACATATAGTCTTTGCAAAATGTAACTAAACGTTTTATTCCAAATTCAGACTTTACCATTTATTTACGTTTTGATGACAAAAAGTCCAAAGAGGCCTACAAGCACCTTTTTGCTTTTTTGAATTCAAATTTTTTTGAGTTTAAGCCGAAAAGTTTTACAACGGATTATGAGATGGCTCTGAGAAATGCGCTAAAAAATATTTACCCAACGGCAACGCTAAGTGCCTGTTGGTTTCATTATTGTCAAGCTTTGAGGCGCAACAGCTCAAAGATTGCAAATTTTGGAGCTATTTTGAAACTAGAGGGCTGGGCTAACTTCGGCCATGCCGAAGTTTGGTAATACCCTTGCAATTGCAAAGGATATAGATACAGTTTTTTCTGATTTGCTACACCCCCAACAATTGGATAAATATAATCTTTGGGCAATCTATTGAGCAGGGCAACAGTAACCTATATATCAAATTTTGAAGCTGTACCTATAAGACTTTGGAAGATATAGTTTTCTGCGATTTGGCACGCCCCCAAGAAGCGGATATATAGTTTTTCATAATTTTGTCGAAACGGTCAAGCCTAACGTCTGTGCCAATTTTTGGAACTCTAGGTGTAAAATTGTAGAAGATATAGTTTTTTCCGATTTGCCACGACCCTAATTTTCTTTTTTTCTAGGGGTGGTTGATACAAATATATGTTTTAAGTTTCAAGACTCTGGCTTTAACAGCATCCAAAATACTGGAATATTTATGTTAAGCACTATATAGACATTCCCGATTTGCCACGCGCCAAGTAGGCGTGGATATATAACTTTTTAATCAATCTGAAGATGAGGCAAAAAGTATATTACTTTCCAAATTTGGATGCTCTATCTTCATAACTGTTTTTTTACATTTTTCCAGGCCACACCTAATGTTTTCTCGGTTAGCTCACAGATTTTGAGAACAACAAGCTCCTTGGAATCTTTTAATGCGACATCGGGAAGGAAATTGCAGAAGCAAGGCCGATTCAACCAATTTCTCGAAGTTATTCGAGATGAGGACTATGCTTCGTCCGTTATTCTAGCCAATGCTCTTGATGGAGACTTAGCCGCGCTCAACACAAAGCGCAAAAAGCAGAGAGCCAAGGACAATTTGATTGCTGAGCTTCTCAAGGACTTGGACGATTCAAAAATTTCTTTGACAGAATTTTTTGAATATTTAATAAATGAGAAAAATGAGTTTATTAAGTGGGACACCAAATTTGAGGAGTCGTCTTTCGATTTGGAATCCGATGAGGAAGAGGACGACAATTTATTACCATTCACTCAAATGATTGAAGTTTTAAAATGTATTTTGTGCTTCGAGAGGCCACGGGACGTTGTATTTCAGCCTTGTAGGCACTTTAAAGTATGCACTGAGTGCTGCAAGGCTTTGGAACAACGAAGCAAAAACTCACTATTGCTCTGCCCATATTGCAGACAAATAGTTGAAAGTTATGAAAAAGTTTACCAATAAAATATGAATTTATTATTATTCAATCGCAACATTTATTTGGGAAAGGAAGCTGGCAGCAATTTTATTTCAAGAACTATTTATAAAGTACAGAAATAATGAAAATTTATATACTATTTATATAAAAATATAGTATTTATATATAAATTTTTGCCTACGGCGCTAAAATTGTCACAATTTAAATAATTGATTTTTTTTATTTCTAAAACTATTTATAACGATAAGAAATAATGAAAATTCGTATAGAAAAAATCGAGCGATTTGTATAGAAAAAATCGAGCGATTTTTTTGTATACAAATTTTCGCCTGCGGCGCTAAGATTGACACAACTTTCAAATTAAATTTCAAATATATTCAAAATATTTAATGTATATAACTAGGAGCTGTGTAAAGCAATAAGACCCCAAGACTAAAATAAAATAGTTTAGGGGTCTTATTTAATTTCTTTTTTGCGGTCTTATTTCAAAATTAAATATTTTTTTAGGAAATTAAGCCCCAAAAAAGCAAATAACACTGTAAATTTTATTGAAAATCGTTTTTTTTCCGGCCTTATTCCATTCTTTTTATTCGCAGCGCTGATATATAATTTAATTTTTTTCAGCTTCGGGCGTTATAGTGTCATAAGGCCCACAAAAAAGTGACATAACGCCCTGCGGGCGCTAAGACACTTTTGGAAATGTCATAGCGCCCGCGGGCGCTCATCCAGCAAGTCCCAGACACATATACAAATTATTTGTGGAAGGCCCTGGCCGCGACTAAGAATTATACCTCGACCAGCGAACTTCCTTACAAAGTTATATAATTTACTCAAAAATAATGATTATCATTTAAGAAAAAAATAATAAAAATTTATTCAACATGTGATTTTTATAATATAACTTATAATGATTACGGTCCCTGGCCCTGTGATGCCAACGAAGCCATTGACATTTGCTCACTCCACACATCCATGGTCAAACATAATGACTTTCCATCTAGGCGGGACTTCCATTTTTCTATCATATGTTGTATTTTTCGTTGAACCATTTTGACAATTTACACCTCGAGGAGTAAATAAAACCTTAGTTTTCAAGCATTGAAAAGGGCTATACATCCTTTGCAATCATATAGACAATTGCATCGTTTATTTTTTCAGGTTTCAAACCATCTGTTCCAAATTCGGTTATATTTTGGAAGCTCTGCGAAATCGAAGTTTGTCTGGCTGCAACACTTTCGCCCAATGGTGTTGTATTGTCCCCCTCAGCTTTGTTCCCAATTTTGTGAACATTTGGTATTTCCCGCAGTCTTTATCGTTTTCCCATATATATTGCATTTCGCACTATTGCCATCGATTTTGAGGAAGTGCTTCCAGCAAAAGAATATTTTTATACCGTGAACCCATTGAAAATGGGAAATGAAGGTATAATGGTTTTGCAAAAAGTATGTAACAGGCAGAAGGAGGCGTGGCAGACCCCATAAAGTATATATATTCAGGGCGACGAGCTGAGTCGATTTGGCCCTGTCCGTCTGTCCGTAGGTATTAACGCGTTGATCTCAGAACATATAAGAGCTCGAGTTTTCAAATTTTGCATGATGGTCTGTGTATACAGCGCGCATATCGAATTTGTTTTAGATATTCGATAAGTTTTCTCGTTTCAATGATATCGTTTTAAAACGTTATCAACATTCCGTTTTTTGACCATATCTCTTACATATTTTAAGCTACAGCTACCAAATTTTGCTTTTAGCTTTTTGTAAATAAAATACCTTTTCTATTTTTTCATACCGTATTTTCACCGTATTTTCAATAAATTAATAGCATTCAATGTAGAAAATTGCATTCAACGCATGTGTGCATGTGTATATGTGTTTGAGCATTTTTCCGATACGCTCACAGGGGGCGTGGCAAATCGGTAAATGCTATATCTATTAAGACTAAAACGCTGTTATTTTCATCAATATTTCAGTCTAAGAACTGGGATTTAGAATATATACTCGTGTACAACACGCGGACGTTTTAAAATATAGTTTAAATGCGCCATTGTGGGTGTGGTAAATCGGATAAAACTATATCTCTTACAGTTTTGCAGCTAGAGCATCCAAATTTGGAATGTGGGTTACTGTTGACCTTCCCTTAAGTTAGATCAAAAAGTTATATACCCACGCCTCCTGGGGGCGTGCCAAATCGGGAATATATATATAGCGATTTGTATAAATCCTATAATATTTTGAGCGTTATAAGAGCTAGAGACTTGAAATTTGGAATACATGTGCAAGTAGATCACCCGGAATCAAAAATATATATTATAGATATTTACGCATTGAACCTGGATTTTCGCTACCACAACGCAAGTCTATTTCACCAAATAACACATATATTCAATTTCGCGCATCGTCGTAAAAGCGACTCAGTGGTGTAGTGGGTAGAGTCGGTGGCATGTGAAGCGTGTGACCCAGGTCCGATTCCAATCGCTGCCGCGTGATATTACCATTAAATAAAATGTTTTTTTTTTAATCTTTTTTTATAACTTCTGTGTTACTTAAAGGATTTT
>JAWNOY010000314.1:0-92423 GCA_035045545.1 Drosophila gaucha | reverse complement strand
ATTGCTTGGATAGATGAGCCATTCAGGGCAGCATTATGAGAAATTGATCGTTAAATAACTTCGGTTCTAGATCTACTTTCTTAATGAAATTTTCATTACATAATTTTAACAACCAAAGGTGTATATATGCGAAATCCCAACTCCCTAGTATTTGAAATACGTTTATATATATACTTTATGGGATCTGCCACGCCTCCTTCTGCCTGTTACATACATTGTCACAAAACCATTATACCCTGAATTCCCATTTTCAATGGGTTCAGGGTATAATAAAATGAAAGAATTCAATGCTGAAAATGTTATTAAAATCTTTTGAGTAACATAGAACTATTTAAAGAAAACATTGTGTCAATCGGCAAAAGCACGCGGCAGCAAGGTCTATACGTGTGCACACATACATTCTAATGTATGCCATAAAGTATATCTATTCTTGATCAGGACGACGAGCTGAGTCGATCTAGCCATGTCCGTCCGTCCGTCTGTCCGTCCGTATGAACGCAGTGATCTCGTAAACCACAAAAGCTAGAGATTTGAAATTTTAGTATATATATAATCTTGTATACCATACGCAGTACAATTTTATATTTTTTTCCATAACTCAAAAACAAAGCCAAATTTCGATTGTTATCGATAATTAGGAAACCAAGTCCGATGCGGTGTTTTAAACAATCTAGCTAACATCTTTTATCTGTACATATTAGCCACTGCGCGCACACACACGCACACATACATACGCACACAAGCACACATGCGTACGCTCACGCGCGCGTCGCTTACTGATTTAGTTATGGTAAGCCGCGCTTGGGCTGCATTCTGGGCAGCAATATGAGAAATTAATTGTTTAATAACTTCGGTTCTAGATCTACTTTCTTAATGAAATTTTCAGGACATAATATTGACACCTAAAGGTGTATATATCCGAATCCCAACTCCCTAGTATTTGAAATACGTTTTTTCCACATATGGGGCTAATGGGGGAGGTATCCAAAATTTAAGAAGTTTATTAGCTGTATTTGCATCACAGCAACCTACATAGTCAATTTGGTGTCTCTATCTGTTATGTTCTTTAAGTTATAGCTTAAAAACAAAGTCAAAATATCGATTGTTATCGATAATAAGGAAATAGGATGAGTTATCGAAAAAAAAAAATAAACTTGTACTGCGTATGGTATACAAGAATATATATCTAAAATCTCAAATCTCTAACTTTTGTGGTTTACGAGATCACTGCGTTCATACGGACGGACAGACGGACAGACGGACGGACGGACAGACGGACAGACGGACATGGCTAGATCGACTCTGCTCGTCGTCCTGATCAAGAATATATATACTTTATGGGGTCTGCCACGCCTCCTTCTGCCTGTTACATACATTGTCACAAAACCATTATACCCTGAATTCCCATTTTCAATGGGTTCAGGGTATAAAAATTGTCCACAAGTGACTAGAAGTTGGTTTTATTAAGGACTACTTATTAACAAGATAATATTACCAAACACACGGCACATAATACCGAAATTCTATGTGGCACATGCCACTCCGCATTCGTAAAAAGCACATTCCCAGAATCCTGATCTAAATCCGATTAAGAATCGTTAGCATATAGTGGAAAAAATTATCACGGTTTATCAGTTAAGTTCAAAACGCAAACTTATCGATGTTTTGAAGAAGGAGTGGGGCATAATTGACTAATTCAATGTACGGAAAATCTGGTCTTACAGATGCTAAACCACATAAAGGCAGCTATTAGAAATAAAAGATACCCCACAAAGTATTAAAAATACAAAAATATTAATTTTACGTAATTTTAAAGATTATTATGAAAGAATTTAACTTAAGTGTACGAAGACTTTATTGGAGCCAAAAACTTGCTTCCTATGTGTTTTATATCTGTAACTTTTTATCTATTTTAAATATTCATATTATTTTTTTTCCTAATAAATTAGTTAAAAACAAGTAAGAACGCTCTAATCGGGTCTGCCCGACTACGAGATCCCCTGAACCAAGACTGAGGCGGTGTTTTAAGCAATCTAGCTTATATCTTTTACCGGTACATATTGCCCTCTGCGCGCACACACACACGCACACATATACATACACAAGCACGCGCGCCGCTTACTGCGTAGATGATTTAGGCTGCGCTTAGGCTGCATTCTGGGCAGCATTATGAGAAATTCATTGTTAAATAACTTCGGTTCTAGATCTACTTTCTTAATGAAATTTTCAGTACATAATATTGACATCTAGAGGTGTATATATACATATATATAAATCCCAACTCCCTAGTATTTGAAATACGCTTTTTTCCACTTATGGGGCTAATGGGACAAGGTATCCATAATTTAGAAAGTTATTATCTGTGAGTTACATCACAGCAACCTACATAGTCAATTTGGTGTCTCCTAGGTATTGGTGGTCTAAAAGTTATAGCTTTAAAACAAAGTCAAAATATCGATTGTTATCGATAATAAGGAAATAGGATGAGTTATCGAAAAAAAAAATGTATTTGTACTGCGTATGGTATACAAGAATATATCTAAAATCTCAAATCCTAGCTTTGTGGTTTACGAGATCACTCACGTTCATACGGACGGATAGACGGACAGACGGACAGACGGACGGACGGACAGACGGACAGACGGACAGACGGACATGGCTAGATCGACTCCAGCTCGTCGTCCTGATCAAGAATATATATACTTTATGGGGTCTGCCACGCCTCCTTCTGCCTGTT
Organism: Drosophila gaucha; assembly: GCA_035045545.1. Lineage (NCBI taxonomy): Eukaryota > Metazoa > Arthropoda > Insecta > Diptera > Drosophilidae > Drosophila > Drosophila gaucha. The sequence continues at coordinate 89,686 of JAWNOY010000314.1, read as the reverse complement.
CGCACATACTCGACACGCAGACTAGCACTTTCGATTTCCCATTTTCAATGCGGTTCGCATGTCGTATAGAAACATGGATAGCCAATTGAATGCCAGAGCATCATGAGAGAGGCTACAAAAACTACAGACATCGAGCAGAGGGGCAGACGAAGAAGATGGTGGGGGAAGGGGTAAGCTAATGCTAATGTAATTAACGGTATTTTATGCTAATTTTGAACATTGAACTATAACATCAAATCGCTACAAGCAGTAGACACCGGAATGCGTTCTAAAGAGGCAGACGCTGAGAATTCTACGACTTGTTTGCTGTTTGCTGTTAGTTCCTCGTCTGAGAGTGGGAAATGATATTTATAAGTATGAATGTAATGTAAAACGATATCAATGCTGTCAGACAAACACAGACAACTTCATTGTGAGAAAATGTTTTTCCTCAGCAGAAAAAGTTTGCACTGCCTCAAATTTGTTATGTTTGACTGATTTTTCAGTTTTTAGACGCATTTTGTTTGAAAGGCAATTTTACAATTATTTTTTTAACAAGTAAGAATCCGCTCTAGTCGGGTCTGCCCGACTACGAGATCCCCTGAACCACTAAAGTCCGAGGCGGTGGTGTAGGGCGAATCTAGCTTATATCTTTCGGTGTACATACTACCCTCTTGCGCGCACACACACACGCACACATATACATACAAGCACGCGCGCCGCTTACTGCGTAGACGATTTAGCGGCTACGCTTGGGCTACATTCTGGGCAGCATTATGGAGAAATTCATTGTTAAATAACTTCGGTTCTAGATCTACTTTTCTAATGAAATTTTCAGGACATAATATTGACATCTAGAGGTGTATATATACGAAATCCCAACTCCCTAGTATTTGAAATACGTTTTTTCCAACTTATGGGGGCTAATGGGGCGAGGTATCCAAAATTAAAAAGTTTTACTATCTGTAGTTACATCACAGCAACCTACATAGTCAATTTGCGTAAGCTCTATCTGTTATGTTCTTTAAGTTATAGCTTAAAAACAAAGTCAAAATATCGATTAAGTTATCGATAATAAGGAAATAGGATGAGTTATCGAAAAAAAAATAAAGTTGTACTGCGTATGGTATACAAGAATATATATCTAAAATCTCAAATCTCTAGCTTTTGTGGTTTACGAGATCACTGCGTTCATACGGACGGTTAGACGGACAGACGGACACACGGACGGACTTGGACAGAGCGGACATGACGGACAGACTGGACATGGCTAGATCGACTCATTCGTCGTCCTGATCACATATACTTTGGCGGGGGTCTGCCTCTTCTTGCCTGTTACATTGTCATAAAAGAGTACTTGAATTCCCATTTTCAATGGGTCCAGGGTATAAAAATATTCTTTATGAAAATCGCAGTGTAATGAACAGATTACAATATTGCAGAAATTTAAAATGAAATGAATTTAAATTAAAATTGATATTTTAACTATAGGCAAAATTCAGATCTATTCAATAATTCAATTCGCTGTGTTATGCAACTGATTAATTATATATAACTGATTAATTATTATATAAATATTAATAATATTTAACAATGAATTTCTTATAATACGTGCTGCTCCAGAATGCAGCCCAAGCGTAGCCGCTAAATCATCTACGCAGTATAGGGCGCGCGCGTGCTTGTGTATGTATATGTGTGCGTGTGTGTGCACGCAGAGGGTAATATGTACCGGCAAAAGATATAAGCTTAGATTGTTTAAAACACTGCCTCGGACTTAGGTTCAGGGGATCTCGTAGTCGGGCAGACCCGACTAGAGCTTTCTTACTTGTTTTGATTTTAAGTTATTTAAATTAGTGCCTTTTACTTATTTCTAAAGACAATTCAAAATCCATCTATTCTTTTTAAATATATATGTATATATAAAGATAAACTTGATCTCAAGTTACTACTTGCAATAATTAGATTTGCGGTAAGCCCGTTCTCTTAAAATGTAATCAAATTAATTTAGATAATATATTCTTTAAATAAATCAAAGCATATACATCCGCAAAAATTTCGAAAAATACTTAAAATCAATTGGTCTTTTGCATATTACATAAAATTTTCCGAACTTATTGCTTACAGTAAGCCCTCAAATCGAAGCTCCATACGATACTTAGCTTAGCTATTTTATGATTAAGAAAAATAAAGATAGAAATAATATTATTGCGGTAGTCGAAATATAAATTACATATCCATGAAATAAAAGCAAACCATCAGTATATGCTTGATTTAAGTTTCTGAAGTTTGCATTTTGCCAAGGACAACCAACAGCAACAGCAGCAGCAGCAGATAAAGAGAGATAGGGGAGAGATAGAGATACGAGGATGGGGACTACGGGTTCGGGGTCGTGCACAGAATCCCTTCAAATTCATAGATTGAACTTGCACTTGGGCAATGTGCACACACACACACACACACATATAAACACATGCAAATACATACTCAAACAGAGGAGGAAAGGCGGGGGAGCTATGCTTTTGCAGCGCTGCTGGACGAGGACATAGCTTAAATGTTGGCGGTAGGTCAGGAGCAGCAGCTGCAAAAGCTTTTTACCCGCACTGACCTGCCATACGTAGCCGAACGTTGCCCGTGGCACGTACTGCGCAGGAGCTGCTTTGTGTTTGTGTGTGTGCAGGCATTTCCAAGGCAACGTGCATGCAAAGTTCAATGTACCGCCGCTCATCGTGACGGAGTCCAAGGACATTGATACGTGGCAATATGTGTGGCGTTGCATGCAACCAAGCCCAGCAGCAGTAGCAGGACGAGGAGCAGAAGGAGCAGCAACAGGAACAGTTGACGACGCATTGTTATGGCTATGCAGAGCCCATATAAACTGTGCCACTAAAATGGCATTCGCAAAATGAACAGAAACTATGAGCTTCGCTGGTATAAGCAACAGCTGTGTCCAGTTGTGGCAAGCCACATTGGCAGCCTCACAACAGGCATTTTTTGAACGCAACTGAAATCATCTTATTCAAATACTTGCAAATAAGTTGAAGCATTCATCTTGAGACCAAATAAATCTGAATCAATCCATTTACTGCGTAAATTTGAAGAAAATGTACTCCAAAATCTAGAGGGATTGGCTAACTTCGGCTATGCAGAAGTTTGGTAATACTCTTACAATTGTAGAGGATATTAATATAGTTTTCTCCAGTTTGACAAGAATAGTTCAAAGATTGCCATAAATGAAAAGTAATTCTTGATCTCCTTTTAAATTTGTAGAACTCGTAGAGATTTTACCGATTTGCCAAGCCACCAAAATGGAGATACATATATAATTTTTAGTCAATTTATTGAGTAGGGCAACAGTAATCTATATGTCAAATTTTGGCTCTAATTATTAAATTTTGGATCATATCGTTTTATTCCGATTTACTACGCCCCAATGAGGCGGATATATATATTGCCACTTCCCTAATGGGAGTAGCTATATATACTATTTCTTTTTTTAATGTGGTCCATAGAAATATATGTTTTAAGTTTCAACTCTCTGTCTCAAACAGCACCCGAAATATTAGAGGATTTATGTATGTTAAACAGTATATACACTTTCCCGATATGCCACGCCCCTAGTAAACGTGGTTATATAATTTTTTGATCGATCTTAAGGGGAGGTCAACAAGAATTTCTTCTCAATTTGGTCATTCTAGCTTCAAAACTGTAGAAGACACAGTTTTACCCGATTTGCCACGACCCCAATAGGCTTTAGCTTATACACCATATCTTTTCAAATGGGTGTGAGATTCACGAGTATTTATTCCAAATTTAAAGTATTACACTTTAATAGCGCCGAAGTTATCCCACTAAAATGGGAAATGGAAAATCCCACTATGGGAGTTATAAGATATAGTCGTCCAATCCGAATGTTTCCCAGATATACAATGCTTGCAGCAGATTCCAGCTTATGTGCAAAATTTCAGATCTGTAGCTTCAATAGTCTCGGAGGAGACTCGTTGCTCCAGACAGACGGACAGATGGACAGTGCTATACCAACTCAGCTCGTCGTGCTGATCAAGAATATATATACTTTATATATCGGATATGCTTCATTCTGTGCGTTGCAAACTTCCGACCATAATTAATATAGCCTTTTTGCAAGGGTATAAAAATGTGTAATGTATAATGAGATTTCATTCATTGTACACACTCTCTCTCTTGTTTGTCTCTCTCTCTCTCTCTCTCTCTCTCTCTCTCTCTGTCTCTCTCTGTCTCTCTCTCTCTGTCTCTCTCTGTCTCTCTCTGTTTCTCTCTCTCTCTCTGTCTCTGTCTCTCTCTCTCTCTGTCTCTCTCTCTCTCTCTTCTCTCTCTCTCTCTCTTTCTTTCTTTCTCTCTCTCTCTTTCTCGCTCTCTCTCGTATTTTAATTGCACATTCCACAAATTTATTTACTTGTCCTTATTAAATTTTTATTATTGCCATTTTTATACCCTGAACCCATTGAAAATGGGAAATCAGGGTATAATGGTTTTGCAAAAAGTATGTAACAGGCAGAAGGAGGCGTGGCAGACCCCATAAAGTATATATTTCTTGATCAGAAAAAAAAAAAAAAAAAGATCAGTCCGTCCGTCCGTCCGTCTGTCCGTCTGTCCGTCTGTCCGGCAAAGTATGAACGCGTCGATCTCGTGAACAGTATAAGAGACCAGAGAGTTCAAATTTCTGCATGATGGTCTGTGTGTACAGCGCACATATTGAGTTTGTTTTAGATATTCGATAAATTTTTCCGTTTCAATGATATCGATTTAAAACTTTATCAAGATTCAGTTTTTTGACCATATCTTTTACATATTTTTAGCTACAGCTACCAAATTTTGTTTTTAGCTCTTTGTAAGTAAAATATATTTTCTATTTTTTCATATTTTGAATACCAGCTCCACATTTCACAAAAAATTTATTAAAAAAAAATTATCAAAGCCACAATTTAATTTTTTCAAATTTTTTAGTGAAAACCGTATTTTCAATAAATTAGTAGCATTCAATGCAGAAAATTGCATTCAAATCCGTTAAGTAATACAGAAGTTATTAAAGGAAACATTGTAAAAGCACGCGGCAGCAGCTCTGTACGTGTGCACACATACATTCTAAATCAACTACGCAGTAATCTGCGGCGTACTTCTGTGTGCATGGTATGTGTATAGTGTATGTGTGTATGTGCGTGTATATGTCTGCATATGTATATATGCGCGCAGAGGTAATATATATAGATATAGATGTAAGCTAGGCTGTTTAAAACATCAGCTCGGACTTGGTTCAGGGATCTCGTAGTCGGGCTGACCTGACTAGAGCTTTCTTACTTGTTTTTGTCTGCATTTCGTATATATTTGTGCCCCTGTAACGAGGTTTATCAATGAGCAGAGGCGTGCAAAACTCAACCACCCACATACACACGCAAACCTACACACACATAGTTGACGATTGTCGTTTGAATTGCGTCGTGCGTTGAATTCAAGCCCCAAGTGAAAGTTGTTCAATTGCTTATTACGATTTTTTTTGCTATTACAACTACTAACACTTATACTACTGCTTTTGGTTTTGCTATTCCTCTTGCTTGGCGTTTGCCTATGACAGTTGACAACGTTTGCAGCGAATATTACGCATACGCCCCTTTTTTGACAAATACAACGATCAGCCATAAATGCTACCATCCCTCTTTTTCCTGTTTCCAATCTGCTATCTGCTATCTGCTATCTGTTATCTGTTATCTGCTATCTGCTATCTGTCATCTGCTATATGCTATCTGCTATCTGTTATCTGCTATCTGCTATCTGCTATCTGATATCTGCTATCTGCTATCTGTTATCTGCTATCTGCTATCTGCTATCTGCTTTCTGCTATCTGCTATCTGCTATCTGCTATCTGCTATCTGCTATCTGCTATCTGCTATCTGCTATCTGCTATCTGCTATCTGCTATCTGCTATCTGCTATCTGCTATCTGCTATCTGCTATCTGCTATCTGCTATCTGCTATCTGCTATCTGCTATCTGCTGTCTGCTATCTCCTATCTCCTATCTCCTATCTCCCCATCTTCCTATCTCGCTTCCTCTCTCTCTCTCTCTATCTCTCATTTACCCTCTCTCACTTCTCCTCTCTCTCTCTCGCTATCTCTCTTTTTGCCCACCCTTCTCATTGCCTCTTTCTCTTTCTCTCTCTATCTCTCTCTCTTTCTCTAAACAAATAAAAATAACATTCACAGAAATAAATGAAATAAAATAAAATCTTTGCGCCGCAGAAACTTGCACTTTTTTCACTTTCTACTTTTGTGCACGCTTTTGACATTTTAATTGCTTTTTGCAAATTAAATGCAAAGCGAGAAATGTTAGCTTAGGACGTGGCAGCTAAAACGAGAGAAGCATTACGGAAGCTAAAAGAGAGGTGAGAGAAGTTGAATAGCGACACAAGAAGGAGAGTTGAGGAAGCGAAAGAGGGAAAAGCGAGGGACCACATAGCCCAAATATATGCACAGTTGACGAAAAATCTTCACAGAAAACAACATTATCTGTATCATGGAGAGAAGAGAGGAGCACCATGCAAGAACAAAATACGAAGAAAGTATTGAATATTTTTAGAAGAAACTTTAAAGGCAGATAAAAGAGAAGCGATCAGATGACGAAATTTTGAAAGACAAAAGAAGTAATTGAAACAAATGAGAAGGCAAAGGGGAGGCAAAGGGAGTGAGATGGGGAGAGAGGGTGAAAGCAAGTAAGCGAGAAGCGAGATAATCTTCAACAGTAAAAATTTGTTGAGTTGTCAAGTTCAAGTCGCAGTTCGTAGCCTACAGCTGAGCAGGGCCAGGGTCACACACACATTTGTCTGTGTGAGTATATGTAACTGCGATCTTATGCACCTCACAAATTCTGATCTCAATTCACCGGCAAAGTTCAATGAGTTAGCAGGGAGGGAACTGACGGTTGCGAGAAATCGAACCAAATCAAATTTTATATATTGTTTATACGTATATACATATGTGAATATACATATCCTATCCTATATGTGTGTACTTGTATATATTGTGTGTACTTATGAGACATTTACCAAGTAACTCTGAAAGCAGCAGGAAACCTAGAAATACAATGAAAAGTGATAATTCAGCAGCAAAACAACAACTGACGCAGCAGCAGCTACTATTGCTGTTGTTCAGGCTTCAATTTTGTGCATTTGTTGAAAGGAAAAACTTGTCCAAGGCGGCGGCTGCAACTGCAGCCAGTTTAAGCCCACGATAGAAGCGGGGAAGAGAAACGGCAACAACAACCTCTGCCACATCCAAGTCCAAACGATTGCAACAATGTTAATGTTGCTGTTGTTTCTGCAGCTGTTGATGTTGTTGGCGCTGATGTTGCTATTGCTGCTGCTGCTGCTGCTGCCGCTTCTATTGCTGTTGCTGTTCGCCGTCGTCATTTCGTTTCCTTGTATGACATAACAGCCATGTGGTGGGCAGCAACAACAGAAAAAAAAACACACACAACAGCAGCAACAACAAAAACGATGACAACGTCGATCTTTACCTCCATCGTGTGCCAGATTCAAGTTTTTCTCGAGCTTTATTTTGTTTGCCTGGAAAATCCCGTTTTGCTTTTATTTTGCCCATTCACTGATTCGATCAGACGGCGTAATGAAAATGAGAAAAATGGCAAACTAACTAACAATGCCAACTGCAACATGTACAACAGCAATAGTAACTGCAACATTGCATTGTTGCTGTTGCGAGTTTTACTTTCGTTTTTCACGTAACAAGCAACAACAATGACAGCAGCAGCAAAAGGAAAATTGTGTTAGCAGGCAATGTTGCCGCTGCAACAAACAGGGCGGAGAGAGAGAGGAGGCTGCTTACTCCATTGCGCTGGCGTTCAATTGCAATAACAATTGCAAAGCCAATGCAGGAAGTGCAACAGGCCAAATAGATGTAATGCGAAAGCTAGATAGGGAGATAGAGTCAGAGAGGCAGACAAATGGAATACACTTGCATGGTACTTACTACATGTTGCACGTTGCATGTGTGGGAGGCCAAAAATAAAAGACGACCAGAAAACTTTAAACCAACCGAAAAATAACAAGTAACGTCTTAACTAGGTCTGCCCGACTACGAGATCCCCTGAACAAACAATACACAAAACAAGTAAGAACGCTTTAGTCGGGTGTGCCCGACTACGAGATCCCCTGAACCAAGTCCGAGGTGATGTTTTAAACAACCTAGCTTACATATTTTATCTATACATATTACCCTCTGCGCGCACATACTCACACTCATATTCATGCACACATGCACAAGCGCCGATTACTGCGTAGTTGATTTGAATGGATGTGTGCACACGTATAGAGAAAATGCTAGGCGCTTGGCGCTGTTGCTGCGTGCTTTCGCCGATTCACAAAATAACTGCTGTGTTACTAAACGCATTTTGATCAAATTTTCAGCATTGAATGCTTTGATTTTATTTAAAATACGGTTTTGCCTAAAAAATTTAAAACTAGAGGGATGGGCTAACTTCGGCCATGCCGAAGATTGCAATTGTAAAGGATACGGATATAGATTTCTCTGATAGATGGACAACAGTAACCTATAAATCAAATTTTAAAGCTGTACCTATAAAACTTTGGAAGATATAGTTTTTTCCGATTTGAAACTCCGCAAAGAGGCGGGTATATATAATTTTTCATAATTTTGCAGAAACGGCCAATCTTAAGGTTTTTGTCAATTTTTGGGACTCTAAGTGTAAAAATGTAGAATATACAGCTTTTTTGGATATGCCACGCGCCTAATGAGAATATATATATGTTATATCTTTTTTTTCGGAGTGGTTGATACAAATATATATGTTTTAAGCTTCAAGTCTCTACCTCTAACAGAGTCCAAAATATTGAAGGATTTCTTGATCATTCTATAGGGGAGGTCAAAAGTATATTACTTTCCAAATTCGGATGCTCTAGCTCTAAAACTGTAGAAGATATAGTTTTACCGGATTTGCCACTCCCCCAAACGGCGTAGCACCATAGACAATATCTTTTTATTTGGAGGAGCGATTCATGAGTATATATTCCTACTAAAACATTTCTTAAAACCGATCTGTCCTATGGGTGCTTTAGGATATAGTTAAATATATAACCAGACTGATAGACAGACAGACGGACATTTCTACTTCAGCTCAGCTCGCCGTTCTGATCAAGAATATATATACTTTATATAGTCGGAGATGCTTACTTCTCTGCGTAGTAAACTTCTGACCAAAATCAATATACTATTTTTGGAAGGGTATATAAATATAGTTAGGACTTTAATAAATTGATTTTGTAAAATGTGGAGAAAGGTATCCAAAATATAAAAAAATAGAAAATGTATTTTATTTACATAAGGCTAATTGCAAAATTTGGTGACTAGCCAAAAAGATGTAATACATTTGTTGAAAAAAACTTAATCTCGATAAAGTTTTGTATTTGATATCATTGAAACGGGAAAGTTTATCGAATATCTAAAACAAACTTGACAAACTTTGTTATCGTCTTCACATTTGGCTAAATCAATTTATTAAAAAATTAATCCGTTAAATAAATTTAATTTTTTTAAATTTGTAAGGAAAACCTGTATTTTCAATAAAAACAAGTAAGAACGTTCTAGTCGGGTCTGCCCGACTACGAGATCCCCTGAACCAAGTCCGAGGCGGTGTTTTAAACAATTTAGCTTACATCTTTTACCGGTACATATTACCCTCTGCACACACACACACACACGCACACATATTAAATACACAAGCACGTGCGCCGCTTACTGCGTAGATGATTTAGCGGCTGCGCTTGGGCTGGCAGCATTATGAGAAATTGATTGTCAAATAACTTCTCTTCTAGATCTACTTTCCTAATGAAATTTTCAGGGCATAATATTAACACCTAAAGCTGTATATATGCGAAATCCCAACTCCCTAGTACTTGAAATACGTTTTTTCTTCTTTTGAGGCTAATGGAGGGAGGTATCCAAAATTTAAAAAGTTAATTATCTGTATTTGCATCTCTAGCTTACATGGTCTTTAAGTTTTAGCTTAAAAACAAAGTCAAAGTATCGATTGTTATCGATAATAAGGAAATAGGATGAGCTATCAAAAAAAAATAAACTTGTACTGCGTGTGGTATACACGAATATATATTTAAAATTTCAAATCTCTAGCTTTTGTGGTTTACGAGATCACTGCGTTCATACGGACGGACAGACTGACGGACGGACAGACGGACAGACGGACATGGCTAGATCGACTCAGCTCGTTGTCCTGATCAAGAATATATATACTTTAAGGGGTCTGCCACGCCTCCTTCTGCCTGTTACATACATTGTCACAAAACGATTATACCCTGAATTCCCATTTTCAATGGGTTCAGTGTATAAAAAAGGCAAAAAAGACGAGCGTTTTACGAAGTTTGGCAACAACAACAACTGCTTCCAGGTTGCTTCCAAAAAAGACTTATTCGATTGCTTAGTCCCTGGGTAAAAGTAATGGGACTTTTCAGTTTTCTCATATACTTCTTGCTTACATTTCATGCTGCTGTAAGTACTTCTGTATACATCAAAAGTTTCACTAGGTTTATGCAGCGGCTTTGCCTCGGCCACTTTATGGCAAAGTAGTAGTTGAATAACATCGGTTCTAGATGTTATGAGGCTTCAAAATATATATATCTCAAATTTCAAGTCTCTAACTTTTTTAGTTTTCGATATCGCAGCGTTCATATGGACACGCAGACTAACAGACAGACAGACATTCGGACATGGCAAGATCGAGTCGAGTGTCGCCCTGATCCAGAATATATAAACTTTATTATTATGGGATCTGCCTCGCCTTATTCTGTCTGTTCCATACATTCCCCAAAACACTGTATCCTGAAATCCTATTTTTAATTGGTTTAAAAGGTATAAAAAGCAGGCTGAAAAATCAAAATTAAGTCAGCGACGATCAACTTGCCCCGTTGCATGTTACCACTAGCCAGGGGCAGGAGAGTATTGTATGGGCTCTGGGGCAGTCGATTACTTCATCGACAGAGAGAGAAAGTGGCAGGAAAAACTGTTGCAATCGTAGCCGTAGCAGTTGCAACAAGATGGCGTGCCATGACTGGCGCTGCTGCCACGCTGCAACATTTCCCCATTTCTCATTGCAACTTCAGCCATGATTATGTAGCATTAACTTTAGCTTACGTAACCCCCAATGCAATGCAATGGAAAATTGCAAATCGTATGATGGCCGACACCGACACCCCGGCCACATTGGTTATGCAGCATGCCCCACCTCTACCCGCATACCCCTTGCAACTGTCAAATGTTGCGCAAACGAAGCCAACAAGGAAAACAGCAAGAAAAGCAGCGACGTCTCGACGATCGTCGTCGTTGAACGTGAAAAGCGGAAAACTTTCCAGTTTGTGGTGCATACAAAATGAATATAAGTGATTGAAGGAGGGAGACATGCATAAGGCAAAGGCAACTCAAAATCATTAGCCTTAAGGTTAGGGTTCAGCTGATCATAGCTTGATAAATGGGTTAGTTGAACTTAGGCTTTAGAAATTTAGCAATAATAATTTATATATATTATATTATATGTAACAATAATAAATACATATGTATAAAGGTTTCAAAATATGTCATAGTCGAAAAGCATATGAGAGATAGATTTTAAAACAGATTCGAATATTTTGTTTCTTTATGGAAACCAAAGGAACAGAGCAAATTAGATTTCGATTTTATGTGCGCATAATTTCTAAACAAACGTAATTAATTAGTCTTAAGCTGGAGAAAAGGCAATTGACAATTTTTATACTGAAACCCAGTAAAATTTCAGTGTATAATGTTTTCGTAAGAATGTATGTAACTGCCGAAGAAGGCGTGACAGATCTTGAAGAGGACGACGAGCTCAGGGTTTGAAATTTTAAATATTTATTTATGTATACCGTACAAGATATAAGTTTAATTTTGTGTTTCCTGATTGACAAAATGTTTTCTTTAATGACTTATGTGTTACTTTACGGATTTTTATGAAATTTTTTCAGCATCCTTTTATTTTATTGATTATGCGATAAAATTCAACATTTTTAAATAAGTGGCTTTATTTTTAACTAAATATCAAATAAATTGATTTTGTAAAAATTTAATAAAAACAAGTAAAAACGCTATAGTCGGGATTGCCCGACTACGAGATCCCCTGAACATTTGTACGAGTTTGCATTTTTACATATATACAGACATATAATAATTTGAATGCAACAAAAACAAGAGGGATAGACTAACTTCGGCCATGGCCTATAAAACTTTGGAAGATATAGTTTTCTCCGATTTGAAACTCCCCAAAGAGGCGGATATATATAATTTTTCACAATTTTGTCGAAACAGCGTTTTTGACAATTTTTGGGAAGATACAGTTTTTTCTGATTTGCCACACCCTTATGGGCGTAGATATATATTCTTTATCTTTTTTAGGGGTGGTTGATACAAATATATGTTTTACGTTTCAAGTCTCTGACTTTAACAGTATCCAAAATATTGGAGGATTTATGTTAAGCACTATATAGACTTTCCCGATTTGCCACGCCCCCAACTAGGCGTGGATATAAAACTTTTTGATCAATCTTAAGGGGAGGCCAAAAGTATATTACTTTTCAAATTTGAATGCTCTAGCTTCAAAACTGTAGAAGATATAGTTTTATCCGATTTGTCCCGCCCCGCAAAGGGCGTAGCTATATGTGCTATATATTTTTGTATGAAGGTGCGATTCATGAGTATATATTCCAAATTACAAATCTGAAACATCAATAGCGCCAAAGTTATCACACTTAAACTTTTCTTAAAACCGATCTGTCCTATGGGAGCTATAGGATATAGTCATCCGATCCGGATGATTCCGAGCAGCACATTCCAGCCTATGTGCAAAATTTCAGCTCTGTAGCTCTAATAGTCTCGGAGGAGATTGAGTTGATCCAGACAGACAGACAGACAGATGGACATGGCGTTTTTTAGACTCTGTTCCCAAAGGTCTGTCCGTCTGTCCGTCTGTCCGACTGTCCGTCTGTCTGTATGAACGCGCAGCATTTGGACACTATAGAAGCTAGAGACTTGTAATTTGGAATATATACTCGTGTGTATCCGCGTCAGATCAAGTTTGAGTATTTTTACGATACGCCCACAGGGGGCGTGGCAAATCGGGAAATGCTATATCTATTAAGACTAAAACGCTGTTATTTTAGTCAATATTGCAGTCTAAGAAATGGGATTTAGAATATATATTCGTGTACACCACGCGGACGTTTTAAGATATAGATTATATATCTACGCCCATTGTGGGCGTGGAAAATCGGATAAAACTATATCTTCTACAGTTTTGAAGCTAGAGCATCTAAATTTGGCATGTGGGTTACTTTTGACCTTCCCTTAAGTTAGATCAAAAAGTTATATACCCACGCCCCCTGGGGGTGTACCAAATCGGGAATATATATATAGCGAATTGTATAAATCTTATATTATTTTGAGCGTATTAAGAGCTAGAGACTTGAAATTTGGAATACATGTGCAAGTAGATCACCCGGAATCAAAAATATATATTATAGATATTTACGCCCATTAAGGGCGTGGCAAATCGGATAAAACTGTACCTCCTACAGTTTTGGAGCTAGAGCGTCCAAATTTTGCATGTGGGATACTGTTGACCTCCTCTTAAGATAAGTTAAAAGTTATGCATCCACGTCTTCTGGGGGCGTGGCAAATCGGGAATTACTATGTCTTTTACTAAAACCGTGATAATTTCGGCAATATTTCAGTCAAAGAGTTGGCACTTGGAATATATATATTAGTATCCTACCTCTACCCAAAAATATATGTTATATATAGCTACGCCCATTTGGGGCTTGGCAAATAGGGTAAAACTGTATCTCCTACAGTCTTAGACGTAGAGCATCCAAATTTGACATGTGGGTTACTGTTCATGAAATTTAAATTTACAAAAAAAAAAAAATAATAATAATCATAATGTAAGCCTCCGTAAAACAAATTCTAGTTGACCTAACTGGGGATTGAAGCAGGGTCTTCGCTACCACAACGCAAGTCTGTTTAACCAAATCAAAACACTTCCAAACTCAGTTTGGCGCATAGTCGCGCAAGAGACGCCGTGGTGTTGTGGGTAGAGTCGGTGGCATGCGAAGCGCGTGACCCAGGTTCGATTCCCATCGCTGCCGCGTGATATTATCATTTAATAAAATGTTTTTTTTTTTTATTTTTTTATAACTTCTATGTTACTTAATGGATTTTGATAAAACTTTCTGCATAAATCCTTATATTTTATTAAAAATACGGTTTTACCTAAAAAATTAAAAAAAATGTAAATGTGGCTTTATTTGCAACTGAACTTATATTAAATTGATTTTGTGAAATGTGGAGCCAGTATCCAAAATATATAAAAACCAAAATAGTATTTTATTTTAAAAAAGCTATATGTAAAATTTGATGACTGTAGCTAAATTGATGTAAAAGACATGCTCAAAAAAGGAATCTCGAATCACGTTCAAACATACACACAGACGGACGGACGGTATACATATTTATTGAGCCTACACACCTTTAACAGGAACAGAGTCTGACGCAGTCGGTGGCGCCCGACTGCAACGTTCTTACTTGTTTTAAAATTGATTTTGCAAAATGTGGACCCAATATCCAAAATATAAGAAAATAGAAAGTATATTTTATTTTTATACCCTGAACCCATTGAAAATGGGAAATCAGGGTATAATGGTTTTGCAAAATGTATGTAACAGCCAGAAGGATATTATATATATATTCTTGATCAGGGCGACGAGCTGAGTCGATTTGGCCCTGTCCGTCTGTCTGTCCGTCCGTCTGTCCGTCTGTCCGTATGTATGAACGCGTCGATCTCAAAACCTATAAGAGCTAGAGACTTCAAATTTTGCATGATGGTCTGTGTATACAGCGAAAATATCGAGTTTGTTTTAGATATTCGATAAATTTTTCCGTTTCAATGTTATCGATTTAAAACGTTATCAAGATTCAGTTTTTTGATCATATCTTTTACATATTTTTAGATACAGCTACCAAATTTTGTTCTTAGCTTTTTGTAAATAAAATACATTTGCTATTTTTTCATATTTTGGATACCGGCTCCACATTTCACAAAAAAAAATTATAAAAAAAAAAAATTATCAAAGCCACAATTTCATTTTTTCAAATTTTTTAGTGAAAACCGTATTTTCAATAAATTAATAGCATTCAATGCAAAAAATTGCGTTCAAATCCGTTAATTAATACAGAAGTTATTAAAGGAAACATTGTAAAAGCACGCTGCAGCAGCCTGTACGTGTGCACACATACACTCAAATCAACTACGCAGTAATCGGCGCGCGTGCTTCTGTGTGCATGGTATGTATATGTGTGCATGTGTATACAAATGTGTGCATGTGTATATATGTGCATGTGTATATGTGTGCATGTGTATATGTGTGCATGTGTATATGCGTGCCTGTGTGTATGTGTGCATGTGTATATGCGCGCAGAGGTAATATGTATAGATAAAAGATGTAAGCTAGGTTGTTTTAATCAGCTCGGACTTGGTTCAGGGGATCTCGTAGTCGGGCAGACCCGACTAGAGCTTTCTTACTTGTTTTATTTACAAAAAGTAAAATGCAAAGTTTGATGACTGTAGCTAAAAATATGTAAAAGATATGGTCCAAAAACTGAATCTTGATAAAGTTTTTAATCGATATCAGTGAAACAGGAAAAGTTATCGAATATCTAAAACAAACTCGATATGTGCACTGTATACAATTGTGTTCAAAATAATAGGAATGCGGTTGAGTTTCATGCAATTGATCAAATATCTAATGATCAATACAAAATATCGACATGAAATAAGGAAAACAAGAATCTTTACATATATTTTAAACTATTAAAAACAACTTTAGCTAAAAAAATTTTTTTATTTGCTCACCAGGACTTAAAGAAAAAATTGTTCGAATATTCGGCTGTTCATTAAAATAGGAATGCCTACTAAAAAGTTTAAATAATTCAAAAAAATTAAGTCCAAATTAACTTAAACTACTACTTTTTATTTGTTATGTCCTAAGATTTTGTTTTGGAGACCCTAATTGGTTTAAACTGCTAATCCCCCGTGTACCATGGATTCGGAAAGATCCTGACCACGCTTCAAAAGGATTTGGGTGATCCATTTCGAACAGGCTGCCAAAGTTGGTCATTTTTTGCGGGATTTCCAGTTCCTAGATGTCTTTTAACAAATCCTCATAAGTTTTTATATAGATTCATGTTCGGGTACTGAGATAGCTATAGCACAAAATTATATTCTCGGATGCAAACTAAGCCTTTGGTGGCTTGCAGGTAACCTTTGGATCATTATCCTTCTGGAATATCCATTTTAGTGGAATTTTTCAAGCTTCATATGATAGCAGGATGTTTTCTTTAATCTATTTAGAAACACAGCTTTGTCTACGTAGCCATCCAGGTCATATATAGGCCATACCCACTTGGAGAAAAACCAGGCCCATATCATGATACTCAGTCCACCGTGGAAAACTGTCTAATGGGTGGACTGTGGGTTGTCCCCGATATTTATTGGGGCCGAATCTACTTTGTGGAGCCTGATCCACCAAAAAAAGTATGATTTTGGACTTATCCGTCAAAAATTTGTTGCTTCACTGCTTACCCAGTAAGTCCACATGGGGCTTTGCAAATTTAAGACATGCGTCTAGGCCCATATGATCCATTCCCTGGTACTTTTGGCATTGAAATTTTGTTCGATCAGTTGAAGACGAACTATGACTGTATAAACAGACTGATTTAAATATTTTTTTATACAGTTTTATGATTCTAACGGGTTTTTTCACAATGGCGCAAAATGGGTATATCGTCTATTGGCGTCGTTTTTCGTGTAGCACCTCAATTTTCAGATTTCCTGTTATAATAAATAGCGTTTTATACCATTGTAGTGGATCAGCAAACTATATTTTTGATTTTCTATATGCCTAGCACTTATTTTATAGGCAATCCATTGCAGTTCCCATCTCCACCGACCAATAATACCCCTTAAAAATTAAGATTTTTTACTTTTTCAAACATATTTTGGTTTTTTTAATTCTTGTATAAATAACACTAACTAATGACAATAATAAAAATTTTTTAATTCATTTTTTAAAATTTTTTTTTACACAAAAAAGTCAAAATTCCTATTTTAATGAACAACCAATTTTCGGTGCATAGGTCTAAAATCATCTATAAAAAACAAATGGAATGCAAAACTAACGGGATTTTTTCGCTATTTAGTTGTTGACATTCCACTCTTCAAAAACTGTGAACACCTTTTCAATTTCAAAGTCAGACTTTTGTCGAAAAAGTTCTTTTACTGGTACATGAATGCGCGTTCCTATTTTTCTGAACACAACTGTACATGGACCTTCGTGCAAAATTTCTGTAGCTCTTATAGGTTCTGAGATCGACGCGTTCATACATACGGACAGACAGACAGACGAACGGACGGAAGGATGGACGGACGGACGCACAGGGCTAAGTCGACTCAGCTCGTCGCCCTGATCAAGAATATATATACTTTGTGGGGTCTGCCACGCCTCCTTCTGCCTGTTACATACTTTTTGCAAAACCATTATACCCTGATTTCCCATTTTCAATGGGTTCAGGGTATAAAGAGCACCTATTCAGAATGGTATACTATTGATATGGAATTGATAGACAAGCTTAGAAGCACATAAAAAGTTGATCAAAATTAGAATAAACTTCTAGAATCGTAAAAAAATACATTTAGAATTAACTGATACGAGTTGATTATGTTTTGGAGCGAGAATAAAAAGCTACATTGCGAATAATCTTAATGTTAATCTCATCTGCTCATAACCAAAAAATGAATATATTGTGAAACAATTTCTGTGGAAAATTAGCAACTATTTATGCTATATAAACCTTGATAAAACAAAAAAAACCTTTGTATTTTATAACAAACTCAACATTTGAATTGCTAAAAGAATTTACTGAAACAAGTGAATACTTTCACACCAAACTTTCAAGCATCTCCACTTGTAGATTGAAGAAGTGTGTGCTGAGTATGGAGTGGAGTACCTGCTATTTGAAGGGGCGGCCTGACACCTTGAGGAGCAATTGGAAAACATTGAAGCAAAAACATATGCACACGCACATAAATGCAAATGCAAATTCATAGAAACTGGCTGGATGTAAGTGATGTTTTTGCAAAATGTAGCCAGATATTGCATAAGACCATTGCATAAGCCAGGTCGAGCAACTTCGTCGCTATCAGCTCACCTCTTTTATGTTGTGATCCTGCCAAACGATTGCTTGCTATATGCAGTTCTTCTGCCAGATATATCTGCAACAAAAAGGAATGGCAAAATGCATATGAGTATGGAATGTGAAGTGTGGAAGGCGGAACGTTCGGCCTAACATTGCCATAAATATAGTCATTGCACAACTGTCATACGCACACAAATACACTAGAATATACCAATATGGCGCACTGCATTTCACTCTTGTTTTCGATTTCATTTTCGTTCGGTCGGTCGCTGGGTCGTTGGAGCAGTAGCCGCAGTCGCAGTCGCAGTCGCAGTCGCAGTCGCAGTCGCAGTCGCAGTCGCAGTCGCAGTCGCAGTCGCAGTCGCAGTCGCAGTCGCAGTCGCAGCAGCAGCAGCAGCCGTAGTCGCAACCGTCGCCAACGTCATCAGCGCAGCGAAGCTTTTCTAAGCGCTCTCTTGTTTGCGTGAGCTCTGTGCTGTCTGCAAAACTCGCTCTCGGTCTCGCTCTCTCGGCTGCATATGCAACGCAGCTGACGTAGTCGTCGTTAACTTGTATTATTCAATAGTGCACGCCGCTGCCTTTGCTGCCCTGCTACTACTGCAACTGGATATCTGTGTGTATGTGTGTTTTTGTATTTTTATACCCTGAACCCATTGAAAATTGGATCTCAGGGTATAATGGTTTTGTGACAATGTATGGTAACAGGTAAGGAGCATGACAGAGCCCATGTCCGTCTGTCTATCCGTATGAACACATCGATCTCGTAAACCACAAAAGCTAGAGATTTGAAATTTTAAATATATATCTTGTATACCATACGCAGTATGAATTTATTTTTATTTGTTCGATAACTCATCCTATTTCCTTATTATCGATAACAATCGATATTTTGACTTTGTTTTTAAGCCGTAACTTAAAGAGCATAACAGCTAGAGATCAAAGTTTTTTTTCGATACCGCCCCCAATGGCCCCAAAACTGAAAAAACCTATTTCAAATATTTGGGAGTTGGGATTTTTCATATACACACAATTGGATGTCAATATTATGTCCTAAAAATTTATTTCGAAAGTAGATCTAGAACCGAGGTTATTTAACAATCGATTTCCCATACTGCTGCCCAGAATGCAGCCCAAGCGCAGCCGCTAAATCAACTACGTGGGTGTGTGTGCGCGCGCAGAGGTTAATGTGTAGAAAAAATATGTAAGCTAGGTTGTTTAAAACACCACCTCGGACTTGGTTTAGGGGATCTCGTAGTCGGGCAGACCCGACTAGAGCGTTCTTACTTGTTTTATATTTTATATTGTTTAATGTCTATCTGTGTGTGTTTGCTATCTGCCGCCGCCGTCACCATCACCGTGGTATTGTACGTTGCATATTGCCACGGCAACGGCTGAAACGACCTCCTACAGGTCTTTGACCCAGTGCGACGACGACGCCGTGCTCTCGCCCGCTACCTTCTTTCCTCTCGCCAGCTGCCATGACGTTCGCTTAGCTTTTCATTCGCACGTTATTATTATTTTCCTCAGTTTGGTTCGCTCGGTCGCTCGTTCGTTCATTAGTTCCCTCGGTCACTGCTAGTTCGTCTCGTTCATTCAGTCGTTTGTTGTTGCTGTTGATGTTGTTTCATTTTTTTATGTTCGGCTTTGGCTTTGGCTCTCGTGTGTGCGCCAGGGTATTTACTTTTTCTCAACCATTTCACCTACTTGCGTTTCTATTGATGCGAGGGGGCCAACCTAACACCAGACACGAGCCCGCCCCCTACTACCTGATGATAAGGTATCTGAGGGAGGCAGATACTTTTTCTTTTCCTTTTACTTCTGATTGTTCGACTTATACTTTGTTTGCTCTCAGCTGCTTCTTATTTATTGCCCGGTTAACTGGGCTGTATTTATTTTTTGTCTGACATTCGATTTTGTCAGCTCCCACCCCCGATCCTACTGACTAAAATTTCAGGCAGTGCATTGTTGCTGCGACGCCTTCGAAACTGGCGCAGCCTTCGACCATGTAGCAAACCACTTGAGGGAGCTGACATCAACACAGATACACACACACTTATATACACACACTCAGGCGCACGCACACATACGCACAAACACGCATACATACATATGTATGTGCATACATATCTCTGCATTACTCTATAAATTTTTACACAATGTTTTATTGCATGCTACTTACACTTACACACACACACACACATACTGGCAGCCTGTGTGCCTGCCTTAATGGAGTCATACGCCTGGCGCTGTTTCAGATTCGCTTTTCCCGTTATTTATGTTCAATTCACGTAAGACAGTATTTATAACTGTACTAAGCAAAACAGCAGGAAAGAATAGTCGGAGAAGAGGGAAGGTGCTTAGGGCTTGGGCCGGAAAAGGACAAGCAGTAAATGCATAACAAAATTAAATAAAATAAGTAAGAACGCTCTAGTCGGGTCTGCCCGACTAGGAAACCTCCTGCACCAAGTCTGAGGTGATGTTGTAAACAACCTAGCTTACATCTTTTATCTATACATATTACCCTCTGCGCGCAGGCACACGCACACATATTGACACACACACACAAGCACGCGCGCCGATTACTGCGTAGTAGATTTAGCGTCTGCGTTTGGGTTGCATTCTGCGCAGCACTATGAGAAATTGATTGTTAAATAACTTCGGTTCTATATCTACTTTCCTAATGGAATTTTCAGGACAGAATATCAACATCCAAATGTGTATATATAAAAAATCTCAACTCCGTACTATTTGAACTAAGTTTTTTTTCTGTTTTGGGGCCTTTGGAGGCGGTATCCAAAATAGAAATATTCATAATCTGTATTTTGATCACAGAAATCTACATAGTAACTTTGGTGTCTCTAGCGCGTATAGTATTTATGTTACGGCTTAAAAACGAAGTCAAAATATCGATAGCTATCGATAATAAGGTAATAGGATGAGTTATCGAAAAAATAAAAATAAACTCGTACCACGTATGGTATACAAGAATATATATTTCAAATTTCAAACCCCTAGCTTTGTGGTTTAAGAGGTCGCTGCTTTCATACGGACGGACAGACGGACAGATGGACAGACGGACATGGCTAGACTTAGCTCGTCGTCCTGATCAAGAATATATATACTTTATGGGGTCTGCCACGCCTCCTTCTGCATGTTCCATACATTGTCAAAAATCCATTATATATATTTTTATATCCTGAACCCATTGAAAATGGGAAATCAGGGTATAAGGGCTTTGCAAAAAGTATGGAAATAATAATTATCATTGGAGAAAAAGAAAATTTTAATTTAATGATTAACATATGATTTTTATAATATAACTTATAATGACCGTAAGTCCCTGTATTGCACGGATAACTACTTTAAAAAAGTGCTTAATGTAAGAAATTATTCAATTGCTTTTAAAATGTTAAAGTCCCGAACTATAGTATTATTTTAATTATTATTCAGTCTTTCCCATAAGCTTGTTTTAAGTTTTGGTTCTAAATAAATAATAAATTGAAATTTCGAACTCAAACTTTTCCCGGTTTTCGGTATTTAATGTAGAACTATTATAATCGATAATTGTGTGTGTTATCGATTGTTTTGCAAAAGCAGCTGTAAACGCTCGACCTTTACATTTTGACTAACATTTAATCAATGTCCGAAAAATAACTGCAACAAATTCCATGCCCAATTTGTGCTGCAGTCAACGAAAAAGTCAATGACATTGCACCAAGCTGCAAACAGCAACAAAAACAAAAGCAAAATAAAAACAACTGCAATAGAAGCGAAATGCACGACGAGTGTATGTGTGTATGTACATAAAGCATCTATATGCGGAGTGGGACATGGGCTGCACATTCATGGGTTGCACATTCTCTCTACAACGACAACAGCGGCAACAACAATTCTCGAGTGCCAACTACTGCCCTAGATTCAAGGCAACGACTCGGAGATAAGCGCTCGTGAGTGAGTGAGGGTATGTGTGTATGGGTGTATGTGTGTTTGTGAGTGTGTTTGTGTGTGTGTGTGTGTTGTGTGTGTGTGGTGTGCGGGTGGGTGTGTAGGCGTGTGTGTGTATGTGTGTGAGTGTGTGTGTATGTGTGTGTGTGTGTTTGTGTGTGTGTGTGTGTGTTGGTGGGTGTGCTTTTTTGTGTGTAGGCATTTGAAGCGGTCATAGTCCCAGTAAACTTTCGCCTGCCGTATTTGATGGCTGTCTTGGCTGTTTCAGCATTAAAATTTTGTTGAAACATATGCAACCACCAAACATCCCAAAACCTTTAGAATACACAACACACTTTCAAGCAATCAGACAGCCAACTCATCAGTCAATCATTCAATTAGTCAGTCAATCTAGTAATTGCCATTCATTCAATCAGTCAAGTACATATGTAGAAGTAGTACATTTATACCTTGAAAATGGGAAATCAGGGTAGAATGGTTTTCCAAAAAGTATATAACAGGCAGAAGGAGGCGTGGCAGACCCCATAAAGTATATATGTTCTTGATCAACACGATAAGCTAAGTCGATTTAACACTGTCCGTCTGTCTGTCCATCTGTCTGTCCTTATGTATGAACGCGTCGATCTCAGAACCTTTAAGTCTATGTTTACTTTAGACATTCGACAACTTTTCCTGTTTCACTGATGTCGATTAAAGCCGTAAACGAGATTCAATTTTTTTTAGCATATCTTTTAAGTCTTATTACCTAAAGTCACCAAATTTTGCACTTAGTTTTTGTTAATAAAATTCATTTTCTTTTTTTAGACTCTGTTCCCAAAGGGAAAAAGAGTCTATTGGATTTGTGCAATGTCCGTCTTGCTGTCTGTCCGTCTGTCCGTCTGTCCGTCTGTCCGACTGTCCGTCTGTCCGTCTGTCCGTCTGTCCGTCTGTCTGTATGAACGCGCAGCATTTGGACACTATAGAAGCTAGAGACTTGTAATTTGGAATATATACTCGTGTGTATCCGCGTCAGATCAAGTTTGAGTATTTTTCCGATACGCCCACAGGGGGCGTGGCAAATCGGGAAATGCTATATCTATTAAGACTAAAACGCTGTTATTTTAGTCAATATTGCAGTCTAAGAAATGGGATTTAGAATATATATTCGTGTACACCACGCGGACGTTTTAAAATATAGATTATATATCTACGCCCATTGTGGGCGTGGCAAATCGGATAAAACTATATCTTCTACAGCTTTGAAGCTAGAGCATCCAAATTTGGCATGTGGGTTACTGTTGACCTTCCCTTAAGTTAGATCAAAAAGTTATATACCCACGCCCCCTGGGGGCGTACCAAATCGGGAATATATATATAGCGATTTGTATAAATCTTATAATATTTTGAGCGTATTAAGAGCTAGAGACTTGAAATTTGGAATACATGTGCAAGTAGATCACTCGGAATCAAAAATATATATTATAGATATTTACGCCCATTAAGGGCGTGGCAAATCGGATAAAACTGTATCTCCTACAGTTTTGGAGCTAGAGCGTCCAAATTTTGCATGTGGGATACTGTTGACCTCGTCTTAAGATAAGTCAAAAGTTATGTATCCACGTCTTCTGGGGGCGTGGCAAATCGGGAATTACTATATCTTTTACTAAAACCGTGATAATTTCGGCAATATTTCCGTCAGAGAGTTGGGACTTGGAATATATATACTAGTATCCTACCTCTACCCAAAAATATATGTTATATATAGCTACGCCCATTTGGGGCGTGGCAAATAGGGTAAAACTGTATCTCCTACAGTCTTAGACGTAGAGCATCCAAATTTGACATGTGGGTTACTGTTCATGAAATTTAAATTTACAAAAAAAAAAATAATAATAATCATAATGTAAGCCTCCGTAAAACAAATTCTAGTTGACCTAACTGGGGATTGAAGCAGGGTCTTCGCTACCACAACGCAAGTCTGTTTAACCAAATCAAAACACTTCCAAACTCAGTTTGGCACATAGCCACGCAAGAGACGCCGTGGTGTTGTGGGTAGAGTGGTGGCATGCGAAGCGCGTGACCCAGGTTCGATTCCCAGCGCTGACGCGTGATATTATCATTTAATAAAATGTTTCTTTTTTTATTTTTTTTATAACTTCTATGTTATTTAATGGATTTGATAAAATTTTCAGCATAAATCCTTATATTTATCAAAACAAATTCTAGTTGACCTAACTGGGGCAAGTCTGTTTAACCAAATCAACACACCAAACTCAATTTGGCCAAAGAGACGCCGTGGTGTAGTGGGTAGAGTCGGTGGCATGCGAAGCGCGTGACCCAGGTTCGATTCCCATCGCTGCCGCGTGATATTATCATTTATTAAAATGTTTTTTTTTTATTTTTTTATAACTTCTATGTTACTTAATGGATTTTGATAAAACTTTCTGCATAAATCCTTATATTTTATTTAAAATACGGTTTTACCTAAGAAATCAAAAAAAAAATGTGGCTTTATTTGCAACTGAACTTTTATTAAATTGATTTTGTGAAATGTGGAGCCAGTATCCAAAATATATAATAAAAACCAAAATAGTATTTTATTTTAAAAAAGCTATATGTAAATTTTTATGACTGTAGCTAAATTGATGTAAAAGACATGCTCAAAAAAGGAATCTCAATAATCTCGCACTCAAACATACGGAAAGACGGACGGACGGTCTACATATTTATTGAGCCTACACACCTTTAACAGGAACAGAGTCTGACGCAGTCGGTGGCGCCCGACTGCAACGTTCTTACTTGTTTTATTTTACAAAATCAATTTATTAAAAAAAAACTTATAAAAGCCAACATTTATTTTTTTTAAATTTGTTAAGAAAGAAGTTTTTTTAGTATAGAAGTTATAAAAGAAAACATTTTGTCAATCGGAAAAAGTACGCGGCAACAAGTGCCAATACGTGTGCAGTGCACACTATGCACACAGTCTATACGTGTGCACACATACATTCAAATGTATGCATTCTTCTTTAAATTTTGTTTTTTAAATCGCAATTTCAACTAAATTGTAATCCTGGCAGCTGGTACTTTAGATGCGTCTTTGTCACTGAGAACAATATGAAGAGTGTGGTGCTATGGTTAGAGACGGAGGCTTGCAAGCGAGAAGTCGCATTTGTATTTGTATTTGTTATATTCAAATTATTATCTATATGTAAAAATGCAAACTCAAACAAAGGTTTAGGTGATCTCGTAGTCTAACAATCGCGACTAGAGCGTTTTTTGTTAAAAAAAAAACGCGTTCATACATACGGACAGACGGACAGACAGACGGATAGGGCCAAATCGTCACCCTGATCAAGAATATATATACTTTATGGGGTCTGCCACGCCTCCTTCTGCCTGTTACATACTTTTTGCAAAACCATTCTACCCTGATTTCCCATTTTTAATGGGTTCAGGGTATAAAAATTAAGCTTACTTAAATCTAGAGGGATGGGCTAACTTCGGCCATGCCGAAGTTTGCTATTACCCTTGCAATTGCAAAGGATATAGATATAGTTTTCTACGATTTGCGACGCCCCAACTAGTGGATATATATAATTTTAGGTCAATCTATTGAGCAGGGCAACAGTAACCTATATATCATATTTTGAAGCTGTACCTATAAAACTTTGGAAGATATAGTATTCTCTGATTTTCCACCCCCCAAAGAGGAAGAAATATATCATTTTTCATAATTTTGTCGAAACGGTGAAGCCTAACGTCTTTCTCAATTTTTGGGGCACTATTTATAAAATTGTAGAAGATACAGTTTTTTCCAATTTCTCAAGCCCCTTATGGGCGTAGATATATATTCTATATCTTTTTTTCTAGAGGTGGTTGATGCAAATATATCTTTGAGGCTTCAACCCTCTGGCTCTAACAACATCCAACATATTTGAGGCTTCGTGTTAAGCACTATATAGACTTTCCCGATTTGACACGCAACAAATAGGCGTTGATATATACCTTTTTTCAATCTTAAGGAGAGGTCAAAAGTATATTACTTTTCAAATTTGAATGCTGTAGCTTCAAAACTGTAGAAGATATAGTTTTATCCGATTTGCCACGCACCCAAAGGGCGTAACTATATATGCTATATCTTTTTGTATGGGGGTGCGACTCACGAGTATATAAGTCTTTTTGCAAGGGTATAAATATATATTTGAAGCCTATTCAAAAATATTTGGATTAAATCTGTTTTAAATATTATTAAGCATTAATTTACAATAGAAAGCAAACACTTATTGATGTAAGTATGTAACTCTTTCTCTCTAAATGAATAGATATTTATAAGGTATTGGGCTTTGAGCTGGTCTTGTTTCTCGCTAAGTTTCTGGTTTAATCTATGAACATACTTGGCAGTCGTATTTTAAATTACTGAGCTCAATTTTCACTTTGAACTTGGCTCCCCTTGCACGGGTCGGCCCACTCCCCTCTCCTTCTCTCTTATTGGCTATTTCTGTGTCTCCAAAATTTCACTAAACTTGAATTGAAAATTTTCATGATCAACAACTAACGATGCGTTGTAATGTCCCCTTCCCTACACTCTTCACCACTTCCCCTTCTCATCAGAGCCAACATGCCAAAAGGGCAATGCTGAAGCATTAAAAAGAAACAAAACCGAGCAAATGAGATAGATAGAGAGAGAGAAAGAGAGAGTAAGAGAATGGGAGTCAGAGCGAAAGGGAAAGATATAGAGTAAAAGTGAACGGGCAAGTTCAAGTTTATTTTCTGATGGAGAAAAAAAAACAAAAACGCTATAGAAAACAAGTAAGAAAGCTCTAGTCGGGTCTCCCCGACTACGAGATCCCCTGAACCAAGTCCGAGGCGGTGTTTTAAACAATCTAGCTTATATCTTTTACCGGTACATATTACCCTCTGCGCGCACACACACACGCACACATATACATACACAAGCACGCGCGCCGCTTACTGCGTAGATGATTTTGCGGCTACGCTTGGGCTGCATTCTGGGCAGCATTATGAGAAATTCATTGTTAAATAACTTCGGTTCTAGATCTACTTTCTTAATGAAATTTTCAGGACATAATATTGACATCTAGGGGTGTATATATACGAAATTCCAACTCCCTAATATTTGAAATACGTTTTTTTCACTTATGGGGCTAATGGGGGGAGGTATCCAAAATTTAGAAAGTGTATTATCTGTATTTACATCACAGTAACCCACATAGTCAATTTGGTGTCTCTAGGTATTATGGTCTAAGAGTTATAGCTTAAAAACAAAGTCAAAATATCGATTGTTATCGATAATAAGGAAATGGGATGAGTTATCGAAAAAAAAAATAAACTTGTACTGCGAATGGTATACAAGAATATATATCTAAAATCTCAAATCTCTAGCTTTTGTGGTTTACGAGATCACTGCGTTCATACGGACGGACAGACGGACAGACGGACAGACGGACGGACGGACAGACGGACAGACGGACATGGCCAGATCGACTCAGCTCGTCGTCCTGATCAAGAATATATATACTTTATGGGGTATGCCACGCCTCCTTCTGCCTGTTACATACATTGTCACAAAACCATTATACCCTGAATTCCCAAAAGACACAAAAATACGTATGTGAATGATTTTGACAACAACAACAACCACGCATAGCACGTACGAATTAAGCAACCAAAAATAAACAAGTAAGAACGCTCTAGTCGGGTCTGCCCGACTACGAGATCCCCTGAACCAAGTCCGAGGCGGTGTTTTAAGCAATCTAGCTTATATCTTTTACCGGTACATATTACCCTCTGCGCACACACACACACGCACACATATACATACACAAGCACGCGCGCCGCTTACTGCGTAGATAATTTAGCGGCTGCGTTCTGGGCAGCATTATGAGAAATTCATTGTTAAATAACTTCGGTTCTAGATCTACTTTCTTAATGAAATTTTCAGGACATAATATTGACATCTAGAGGTGTATATATACGAAATCCCAACTCCCTAGTATTTGAAATACGTTTTTTCCACTTATGGGGCTAATGGGGGAGGTATCCAAAATTTAAAAAGTGTATTATCTGTATTTACATCACAGCAACCTACATAGTCAATTTGGTGTTTCTAGGTATTATGGTCTAAAAGTTATAGCTTAAAAACAAAAGTCAAAATATCGATTGTTATCGATAATAAGGAAATAGGGATGAGTTATCGAAAAAAAAAATAAACTTGTACTGCGTATGGTATACAAGAATATATACTAAAATCTCAAATCTCTAGCTTTTGTGGTTTACGAGATCACTGCGTTCATACGGACGGACAGACGGACAGACGGACATGGCTAGATCGACTCAGCTCGTCGTCCTGATCAAGAATATATATACTTTATGGGGTCTGCCACGCCTCCTTCTGCCTGTTACATACATTGTCACAAAACCATTATACCCTGAATTCCCATTTTCAATGGGTTCAGGGTATAACAAGTAAGAACGCTCTAGTCGGGTCTACCCGACTACGAGATCCCCTGAACCAAGTCCGATGCGGTGTGTTAAACAATCTAGCTAACATCTTTTATCTGTACATATTACCCACTGCGCGCACACACACACACACACATACATACACAAGCACGCGCGCCGTTTACTGCGTATATGATTTAGCGGCTGCGCTTGGGCTGCATTCTGGGCAGCAATATGAGAAATTAATTGTTTAATAACTTCGGTTCTAGATCTACTTTCTTAATGAAATTTTCAGGACATAATATTGATTCTCTAAAGGTGTATATATCCGAAATCCCAACTCCCTAGTATTTGAAATACGTTTTTTCCACTTATGGGGCTAATGGGGGGAGGTATCCAAAATTTAAAAATTATTATCTGTATTTGCATCACAGCAACCTACATAGTCAATTTGGTGTCTCTATCTGTTATGGTCTTTAAGTTATAGCTTAACAAGTAAGAAAGCTCTAGTCGGGTCTGCCCGACTACGAGATCCCCTGAACCAAGTCCGAGGCAGTGTTTTAAACAATCTAGTTTATATCTTTTACCGGTACATATTACCCTCTGCGTGCACACACACACGCACACATATACATACACAAGCACGCGCGCCGCTTACTGCGTAGATGATTTAGCGGCTGCGCTTGGGCTGCATTCTGGGCAGCAATATGAGAAATTAATTGTTTAATAACTTCGGTTCTAGATCTACTTTCTTAATGAAATTTTCAGGACATAATATTGACATCTAAAGGTGTATATATCCGAAATCCCAACTCCCTAGTATTTGAAATACGTTTTTTCCACTTATGGGGCTAATGGGGGGAGGTATCCAAAATTTAAAAAGTTTATTATCTGTATTTACATCACAGCAACCTACATAGTCAATTTGGTGTCTCTAGGTATTATGGTCTAAAAGTTATAGCTTAAAAACAAAGTCAAAATATCGATTGTTATCGATAATAAGGAAATAGGATGAGTTATGGAAAAAAAAAAAGAAACTTGTACTGCGTATGGTATACAAGAATATATATCTAAAATCTCAAATCTCTAGCTTTTGTGGTTTACGAGATCACTGCGTTCATACGGACGGACAGACGGACAGACGGACAGACGGACGGACGGACAGACGAACAGACGGACATGTCTAGATCGACTCAGCTCGTCGTCCTGATCAAGAATATATATACTTTATGGGGTCTGCCACGTCTCCTTCTGCCTGTTACATACATTGTCACAGAACCATTATACCCTGAATTCCCATTTTCAATGGGTTCAGGGTATAAAAATGGAGACTGTAGTCATTGCGGGACACAAGACAACAGCTAGTGCGACCGAAAAGGCAAAGGAAAGTTGTTACAAGTCATATTTAACACAGACAAAATGTGTGGGAGAAAACGAGAGAGACAAAGACGCCAGAGGGACAGATTGGAGGTAAAGCATTATAATAGCTGCAGGCGAGACACACTGACACTCTCACGTATACATATGTATGTATATGCGCTTATGTGTAAGTGAATGCTGACCCCCAAAAACAAAAAACTACCGTTTTTTAACTATATGTAACTGTAACCGGTTTCCATATTTATTATAAAGTTTCTGGGTCGCTACCCTCAACAGACCAGAAACAACAAAAATAATAACAAGTAAGAAAGCTCTAGTCGGGTCTGCCCGACTACGAGATCCCCTGAACCAAGTCCGAGCTGATTAAAACAACCTAGCTTACATCTTTTATCTATAAATATTACCTCTGCGCGCATATACACATGCACACATACACACAGGCACGCATATACACATGCACACATATACACATGCAGACATATACACATACACATATATACACATGCACACATTTGTATACACATGCACACATATACATACCATGCACACAGAAGCACGCGCGCCGATTACTGCGTAGTTGATTTGAATGAATGTGTGCACACGTACAGGCTGCTGCAGCGTGCTTTTACAATGTTTCCTTTAATAACTTCTGTATTACTTAACGGATTTGATTTTCTGCATTGAATGCTATTAATTTATTGAAAATACGGTTTTCACTAAAAAATTTGAGAAAATTAAATTGTGGCTTTGATCATTTTTTTTTTTATAAATTTTTTTTGTGAAATGTGGAGCCGGTATCCAAAATATGAAAAAATTGAAAATGTATTTTATTTACAAAAAGCTAAAAACAAAATTTGGTAGCTGTAGCTAAAAATATGTAAAAGATATGGTCAAAAAACTGAATCTTGATAACGTCTTAAATCGATATCATTGAAACGGAAAAATTTATCGAATATCTAAAACAATCTCGATATTTTCGCTGTATACACAGACCATCATGTAAAATTTGAAGTCTCTAGCTCTTATAGGTTTTGAGATCGACGCGTTCATACATACGGACAGACGGACAGACGGACAGACAGGGCCAAATCGACTCAGCTCGTCGCCCTGATCAAGAATATATATACTTTATGGGGTCTGCCACGCCTCCTTCTGCCTGTTACATACTTTTTGCAAAACCATTATACCCTGATTTCCCATTTTCAATGGGTTCAGGGTATAATAACTATTGTATGTAGATAGATGGGCTAACTTCGAGCATGCGGAAGTTTGGTTATACCCTTGTAATTGTAAGGGATATAATTATGATTTTTCTAATTTGTCAAGTAAAGTAAAGATTGACCTATATGTCAAATTTTCGGGTTTCACCTGTTCAACTTTGGAAGATATAGTTTTCTCCCAATTGCCACGCCTCAAAGAGCTGGATGTATATAATTTTTTTTCAATTTTTTTCGAAGCAGTTGAGGTGAAGATATTTGTTAATTTTAGGGTTTCTAGGATTAAAATACAGCTTTTAAAAAAATGAGTGTAGCTTAATAAACTATATGTTTTTGAATGGGGGTGGTTTATACAAATACGTGTTTTAAGTTTCAAGACTCTGGCTCTAACAGTTCCCAAAATAGTAAAGGATTTATGTTAAGCACTACATAAACTTCCCGATTTTCTGCGCCCCTACTGGGCGTGGATAAATTGATTGATATTAAGAAGAGCTCAACAGTAGCCTACTTGCCGAATTTAGATGTTCCAGTTTTTAAACTGTAGAAGACATAGTTTTACGCGGTTTTCCACGCCTCCAATCGACATATCTCCATATACTATATATTTTTGTATGGAGGTGAGACAAATATATGGTCCATATTTCAAGTCTCTGACTTTAATAACGTTGAAATCTTCCCGCTAAAAGATTTCTTAAGACCTATGTGTCCTATGAGAGCTATATGATTCCGAGATATATATACAATGCCTGCAGCAGATTGGAGCCTGTGTGCAAAATTTCAGCTCTGTAGCTCTTATAGTCTCGGAGGAGATTGCGTTGATCCAGACAGACGGACAGATGGACACTGCTATACCAACTCAGCTCGTCGTACTGATAAAGAAAATATATATACTTTGTATGATTGGAGATGCTTCCATCTGTGCGATGCAAACTTCTGAAAAAAAATTAATATACCCTTTTTAATAGACCTCAATCTGCTGCAGGCATTTTATATCTCGGAATCATCCGAATCGGATGACTATATCCTATAGATCCCATAGGACGGATCGGTTTTAAGAAATGTTTTAGTGGGATAGCTTTGACGTTATTAAAGTCAGAGACTTGAATATATACATATAATCCTGAATTGCACCCCAATACAAAGAGATATAGAGTATATAGCTACGCCCTTTGGAGTCATGGCAAATCTGGTAAAACTATATCTTCTACAGTTTTGAAGCTAGAGCATCCAAAATTGGAAAGTAATATACTTTTGGCCTCTCCTTCAGATTGATCAAAAAGTTATATATCCACGCCTACTTAAGGAGTGGCAAATCGCGAAAGTATATATAGTGCTTAACATAAATCCACAAACAAATATTTTGGATGCTGTTAGATCCACAGGCTTGAAACCTCAAACATATAAGAGGCGTGGCAAATCGGAAAAAACTGTATCTTCTACAATTTTATACATAGATTACCAAAAATTGACAAAAAAACGTTAAGCTTCACTGCTTCGACAAAATTATGAAAAATTATATATATCCGCCTCTTTGGGGTGTGGCAAATCGGAGAAAACTATATCTTCCAAAGTTTTATAGCTATAGGTACAGATTCAAAATTTGATATAGGTTACTGTTGCTAGGTTGATAGGTTACTGTTGCCCTGCTCAATACATTGACCAAAAATTATATATATTCACTTGTTGGGGGCGTGGCAAATCAGTTAAAACTATATCTATTCTTTATATCTTTTTTTTAATCACACACTTATATTGATTTCCATTTTCAATCAGTGTAGAATGGTTTTGCAAAATGTATGTAACAGGCAGAAGGAGGCTTGGCAGACCCCATAATGTATATATATTCTTGATCAGGGCGACGAGCTGAGTCGATTTAACTCTGTCCGTCTGTCTGTCTGTTCGTCTGTCTGTCCATCTCGTTTGTCTGTCGCGTCGATCTCAGAACCTATAAGAGCTACAGACTTGAAATCTCTCACGAAGGTGCTTATATACAGCGCGCTTATTAAGTTTGTCTTAGATATTCGATAACTTTTCCCGTTTCAATGATACCAATTTCTTTCCCGATCCCATCTCTAATGCGGTTTTACCCGATTTGCCACGCCCACAGAGGGCGCAGATATAGACACCATTTCTTTTGTTATCGGGGTGGTGTACACGAGTATATATCCCATGTGCCAGTTCTTAGACTGCAGTTTTGACGAAAATATTTGCATTTTAGTTTTAGAAGATATAGAGTTTCCCGATATGCCACGCCGCCTGTGGGCGTATCTGAAAAAAATCGGGTACACACGAGTATATATTTCAAATTTCAAAGATGTTTAAATGTTGCGGTTTCATACAGACAGACGGACGGACAGAAAGACGGCCAAAGCCAATATACTCCTTTCACTTCGTGAACGAGTATAAAAATATTGTTATTCATTAAACGTTCATTGACACCAGATTGACGCAGGGCGAGGTTAAGTGTAAGGTGAAGAGGACGGGAGGTGGGGTCTAGCAAAATAAGCAGCAATTGAAATGTCCATTTTGTGCGAATCATTCGCAAGGAGCTGTCCATGGAATAGTTCATCATTCAAAAAAAGTCTAAAAAGAAAGCGATAAAAGAAAGCAGTACAGGAGAAATGCAAAGAGGGGCGAGGTTACGGCGTACGGTTAAGGTGTCAGCTGTTTAGATGTCGATCCGCGTCAAACAATTTTGATGGCAGTGACTTGACAGCCATTTGAATCGGAAATACACACACACTCAAGCACTTGCAGCTTAAGTCTTTTCAAGTACATTACTTCAACATGAAGCTGGCGTCGTAATTTATGTGAAAGTGAAATTTTGGTTTGGTTATATTTTCTTTCCCCTCTTCTCTTTATTATACCCTGAACCCATTGAAAATGGGAATTCAGGGTATAATGGTTTTGTGACAATGTATGTAACAGGCAGAAGGAGGCGTGGCAGACCCCATAAAGTATATATATTCTTGATCAGGACGACGAGCTGAGTCGATCTAGCCATGTCCGTCTGTCCGTCTGTCCGTCCGTCCGTCTGTCCGTCTGTCCGTCTGTCCGTCTGTCCGTCTGTCCGTCTGTCCGTCCGTATGAACGCAGTGATCTCGTAAACCACAAAAGCTAGAGATTTGAGATTTTAGATATATATTCTTGTATACCATACGCAGTACAAGTTTATTTTTTTTTTCGATAACTCATCCTATTTCCTTATTATCGATAACAATCGATATTTTGACTTTGTTTTTAAGCTATAACTTTTAGACCATAATACCTAGAGACGCCAAATTGACTATGTAGGTTGCTGTGATGTAAATACAGATAATAAACTTATTAAATTTTGGATACCTCTCCCCATTAGCCCCATAAGTGGAAAAAACGTATTTCAAATACTAGGGAGTTGGGATTTCGTATATATACACCTCTAGATGTCAATATTATGTCCTGAAAATTTCATTAAGAAAGTAGATCTAGAACCGAAGTTATTTAACAATGAATTTCTCATAATGCTGCATAGAATGCAGCCCAAGCGTAGCCGCTAAATCATCTACGCAGTAAGCGGCGCGCGTGCTTGTGTATGTATATGTGTGCGTGTGTGGGTGCACGCAGAGGGTAATATGTACCGGTAAAAGATATAAGCTAGATTGTTTAAAACACTGCCTCGGACTTGGTTCAGGGGATCTCGTAGTCGGGCAGACCCGACTAGAGCTTTCTTACTTGTTTTTTTATGTGTTACGTAGCATGGCGGGGCGTGGCATAACAAGGGGGGCAGTATCAGTGGCGGCGGGTCAGGCCAGGTAGCTGCGAGTGACCATAACCTAAATTTTTTTTTAAACACAGTTTGGGCAAAGCAAAACCAGCAAAACGAATGATGATCACTGTTGTAAGCAACTGTTGCTGTTACTGGCGCAGCTGGCGTCGCTGCTGTCAAGTAATCTGCTGAGCTAAAAGAACACGTGCTGGCTGCTCGAAGACAGTCGCTCAGTCGCAGCGACGCTAACGCTAACGCATACGCAAACGTAGACGCAAAGGCACAGCCAACAGCGCCAACGCAAATTCCGAAGACGACGACGTCGCAACGGGTTCAATGGCTGACCCAATTTCATGCCAAACGTCGAATGAGTGGAAAATAGCAGACAAGAGCGAAGCACGCACTGTAAAGTGAAATAAATGGTGAAGTGTAGTGAAGTGAAGTGTAGAAGAGGTTGGAGAGAAGCACAGTGCACCGCTGAGCACAGCAGCACAGCGGTGTGAAGTTTTGATGGAGTTGTGCCAAGCAAAACGGGAATAGTTGTGAAAGCGGCAGCAGCAAGAGCGCATGAGAGTGAGGGAGCAGAACATATACGAAATACAGGAAGAATTCAGAGAGCAAAAGACCGACGCATGATAACGATCAAAAGTGGCTGCTGCTCTATACAAATAACGCACTCTCTCTCTCTTCCTATCTTTCTCTTTATTCCTTCTCTCTCTCTCTTTCTTTCTTTCTCTATCTCTCTCTCTTTCTCTCTCGCTCTATCAGTATGCGTGAATTTCTTTTCAACTGAGCTAAACTGCTGTTACAGTTGGCTACTTACTCTTTTTGCATTGGTTTTGTTGTTGTTGTTGCCTGATTGGCATTCATCTGATTGTTGCTTTTTTCTTTTGTGGGTTCGTTGTTACTTTTATGTAATTTAATTTATTTTCACTCTTTCCGTGTGCATGACTGTATTATTTTTTCGCTAGTTGACTAGTTGCCACTAGTAGACATATGTAAGTATGAGCGAGCACGCACTATTTACATGGCAGCTTTAATGCAACGGAATTAGCATGCAATAATTTCTCAATGTTATAAGCACAGTTATACACATATTTAGACTAGCATGTGTGTTTGTATATCTGTATTTACATATTAATTTGCGGCTGGCGCTTCAAAATGTTATTGTTTGACCGTCAACCGCGGCGTATACGAAATGTGCAATGTACATCATGAATACGCCCCCTTGGCTGCGCATAAAAACTACATTTATGCACATCTATGCTTATTCAACATTGAATGCGGCCAAACCACTGCGAAAACAACAGCAGCAACAACAACTCTCAATGTCAGTTGCATCCTCAACAACAACAACAACATCTATGTTGCTCACCATTTGTTGATTATATGAAAGTTTATTGAACTTTCGATTTGGCTAAAAACAATTTTCAATTCAAAACATGGCACACTATCGCACGCCGCACAGCACTGTAAATGTATGTCCGTTTGTCTGTGTCTGTGTGTGCGTATGCGTGTGCGTGTATGTGCGTGCATAGTTTGCTCAGCGACTCGCTCGGTCAACGAGTCAATGACGGCTGTTGGCAGTTGGCAATCGGCGCTTGAGGCAACCGCCAAGTGAATCGAATGCAATCGTGACACACACAGAAACACTGACACACTGTAGTGATATACATACATATGTATGTTTATAAGTATGCTTGATCTTATTTGTATAAATATTGCATTTAAAATGATATTTTTGAAATAATTTTCGATAATTAGTTAATATATACTATATGTGTATATACATACATATATATCAATAATTTTAGCTAAGCTGTGAACGCCAGGAAATGTACTGTGGAATTGCAAAGAATATTTGCCTAGGTTTGTGTGTTTAGTATGTGTTCTATGTCTTATTGCTTCTTTCTAGACAATTTTCATGTGCTTATCTCGATGTTGTTACCATCTGCTTCGATTTGCTTTCCCAGTTTCCATTGCATAAGCAAAAGTTGATAAGAAGTTGTAAGTGGGTGAAGTTGCTCACATGTTTGCAATGCAAAACGAAAGGGACGGGGGTGACACAATTGTCTGCCTCTTACCCCCACTTTTATGATTCTCACTCGGTCTTTTGCTCGCTCTTTTGCCTTGCCTTCTGCTCACTCGCATTGGGGTTGATTTTCAAAAAAACAACTTCCTTGTTTGCACCTTCCCCTCTCAACTACCTCAGCATCACTTTTGCAACCGCCAATGGCCTCGACAAACGCGCCCCGGGCTTCCTATTGTGCCCATAACAAGCGCTTGCAACGTTGACTCTATTAAAAGGTAAGTGGATGGGCCAGCAGATTGGCAGTGAAGCGGGGGCGTTGTCTGCCTATAAGCTAGTGGGCGTGTGGCATGTTGTGTTGCATATTCAAACGGCAGGAGCAACAGTAAACAAGTAAGAAAGCTCTAGTCGGGTCTGCCCGACTACGAGATCCCCTGAACCAAGTCCGAGGCAGTGTTTTAAACAATCTAGCTTATATCTTTTACCGGTACATATTACCCTCTGCGTGCACCCACACACGCACACATATACATACACAAGCACGCGCGCCGCTTACTGCGTAGATGATTTAGCGGCTACGCTTGGGCTGCATTCTATGCAGCATTATGAGAAATTCATTGTTAAATAACTTCGGTTCTAGATCTACTTTCTTAATGAAATTTTCAGGACATAATATTGACATCTAGAGGTGTATATATACGAAATCCCAACTCCCTAGTATTTGAAATACGTTTTTTCCACTTATGGGGCTAATGGGGAGAGGTATCCAAAATTTAATAAGTTTATTATCTGTATTTACATCACAGCAACCTACATAGTCAATTTGGCGTCTCTAGGTATTATGGTCTAAAAGTTATAGCTTAAAAACAAAGTCAAAATATCGATTGTTATCGATAATAAGGAAATAGGATGAGTTATCGAAAAAAAAAATAAACTTGTACTGCGTATGGTATACAAGAATATATATCTAAAATCTCAAATCTCTAGCTTTTGTGGTTTACGAGATCACTGCGTTCATACGGACGGACAGACGGACAGACGGACAGACGGACAGACGGACAGACGGACAGACGGACGGACGGACAGACGGACAGACGGACATGGCTAGATCGACTCAGCTCGTCGTCCTGATCAAGAATATATATACTTTATGGGGTCTGCCACGCCTCCTTCTGCCTGTTACATACATTGTCACAAAACCATTATACCCTGAATTCCCATTTTCAATGGGTTCAGGGTATAAAAAAACAACATCGCAAGACTCGTCATCAAGTTTTTTTGTATACCTTCTAACCATTGAAATGCAGCAGCAGGCACATTTCCGATATATAGGAGCATATTATTTTTCGTTAGCTGTGCTCAATATCACAATCAAGATAAAATATGAAAGTATGACCTCGTCGTTAATCAAACACAGATCACACAAAATTATACTTTCATATTTAATACACATTATCACATTTTATGGACACAGAACATTTAAAAGCCCACTTTGTTGTAATACAATTATTAAATGTGTGTGTGTGCGTCTATTTTTACGAACCCAGCTGTTTACAGGGCAACAATTAGTCAGGTAAGCTTTACACTTTGATGCTTCTTAACTGTTGGCCTCCTATGCCTCTCTCTTTCTATCTCTCTCTCACTCTCTTTCAGCCACTCCCACTTGCGCTTGTCCGTCTATACAGATAAATACATCTCCCTTAGCCCCTGTCTGCTGGCAAGCTCTTCATTCCTGTCTTCTCTCTCTCTCTCTCCCGCTCCTCCTGATACCTCTCTGCCGTTTGCATCTGCCACCCATCTTATTGGAATTGGCGTCATTTCGTGCGCCGCTGTCGCTGCCTCTGCCGCTACCGCTGCCGTTTGCATCATCACCTTGTGCCGTTGTCAGGGCATTGGCACAGTTTTTCTTCTTCTTCTATATGCATGCATGTACAGACACATATAGCTGCTTTGTATTTGCTTTGCTGTATTTTTTTTTCATATTTGCTGCGCTTCTAATTTGCCTTTTGATTTTCTTGTTTTTGCAGTTGCAGTTGCATTTATTGGATATATTAAATGTGTTTGTTTGTATATATTTAACTTACAGCAGAAGATTCTGTGAGTGCGATTGTGTGCTCTGCAGTGAATACAATCAAATAATTTTCATAACAAACTATCGAAAACTATATCATTACAAACATATCGAGATGAATTCAATCGCTTCAATGTGATACCCTCATAATGTAACTAAATTCAAAAGTTTATCTTATCAAATAAATATAAATGAAATAAGTAAGAAGCTTGCAGTCGGGCGCAATTAACTCCATTATACTTGGTCAATGTCCAAAAACAACTAAATTCAATCACGAAATGATTTTTTTTCGGATTTACCAGACCTCAATCGGCGGAACATTTAAGTTATTTGTCTATTAAAAGAGAGTGAAAGAAATAGTTTTTTCTAACACGCCCCAAAGAGTCTCTTATATACACATCTACAAAATAGTCCAAATACTTTGTGTTCATACACACGGACGGACAGACAGACCGAAAACAAGACGGACAGATGGACGGATATCGAGATTGACATGGCACCCACCAATATACTCTTTTGACTTTCTTATCTTGGGCTCTTTAGTGCTAAAGACTCGAAATTTCGTTTGGACAAGCGTCATAAAATTAAAAACTAGTGGGATGGGCTACTCGGAAAAGCCGAAGTTTGGTAATACCCTTGAAGTTGTAGAGGATATAGATATAATGTTCTTTCGTTTGCCATGAAGAGTTCAAGTTAGACGTATATGAAAAATTTTGGATCTCTAGGTGTAAATTTGTAAAATATAGATTTTTTACTGATTTGATAAAATGCAGATATATATCATTTTTAATCAATCTGTGGAGTAAGGCAACAATAATCTAAGTGTCAAATTTTGGAGCTCTATCTGTTAAATTTTGGATTATATTGTTTTATCCGATTTGCCACTCCCCAAAGAGGCGGATATATATAATATTTTATAATTTTGTTGAAAAAGTCGAACCTAACGTATTTCTCAATTTAAGAGTCACTAGATATAAAATTGTAGAAGATACAGTTTTTACTGATTTGCCACTCCCCTAATAGGCGTAGCCATATATATTATATATTTGAAAGGTGATCTATACAGATATATAGTTTAAATTTTAACCCTCTGGCTCAAACAGCACCCAAAATATTAGAGCATTTATGTTAAACACTATATAGACTTTATCGATTTTCCACGCCCCTGGTAGACGGGGACATATAACTTTTTGATCGATCTTAAGGGGAGGTTAACAGAAGCCTACTTGGCGAATTTGGGTATTCCAGCTTCAAAACTGTAGAAGATACAGTTTTACTCGATTTGCCACACCCCAATGGGCGTAGCTATACATACTATATCTTTTCGAATTGGGGGTGGCGAAATTTGGTGACTTTAGCTTAAAAGATGTAAAAGATATGCTCAAAAAACTGAATATCGATAACATTTTTAATCGATATCATGGAAACACAAAAAATGATCGAATATCTGAAACAAATTCAATATACGCGCTGTATACAAGGATCGTCGTGCATTTCAATTTCAAGTCTCTAGCTCTTACAGGCTCTGAGATCGGAGAGACAGACTGACAGACGGGCAGACAGGCGGACAGGGCTAAATCGACTCAGCTCGTCGTCCTAATCAAGAATATATATACTTTATGGGGTCTACCATGCCTCCTTTTGCCTGTTACATACTTTTAACAAAACTATTTTACCCTGATTTCGGATTTTCAATGGGTCACATACCCTATATACTGTGGGACAGGCTGCCTGGCGCTCTCTGCGGCTCAGGTAATTGAGGGAGCTAGCTGAAAATCAATGTCTATGTCTGCGACGATGTCTCCACCAAAAACAGCGTTTAAGGGTCGCGGTGAGGGACTTTTGCGTTCCATTGTTGTTGCAATGCCAAAAAGCTCTCGCCAGCAGCAATAGCAGTTGCGCATCTTCCCTCTTGCAAAAAGCTTTTTGTGCCCTCTCTGGCAGGTAGCAGAGAAATAAAATAAAAAGTAACAAAGGAAAAAGCGACGGTGCTGCCAAAGCGACCTGCCGCCTGCGCTGGGCTATTGGGATAGGTCCAAGTCCAGGCAATACGCGTGCGTGTGCGAATGTCTTGGTGTTTCTCTTGCTAAATATAGCAAATGGTTGTAGTCGTATTTGCTGTTGGCTCGCTCACTGTGTTTTACCCTTCTTTGGCCACACATTCAACGTAGCCATGCACTTTGCTCGCCTTTGCGCAATGCATTTGCATTTTGTTTTTTTTTCACTACAACAAGAACAGAAATAGCAACTACGGGCGAGAACTGCACTACACTTAGACACACATACATATGCATGCATGCAAGCCCGCCTGCCCCCTTCTGCAATACCCTGCACAATTTTGTTTTCATGCAAAAAGGTTGAAGACCTTTCACCTACTTTTGTAGCGAACGGGGCGAACATCGGCACAGGGCGAAGACCACACAGTTTTTCGCTGCGCGTAGAGTACCAGAGAGTGAGGCGAGCCAAGGCGAGGCAAACAAACAAAGTGCCGTTAGCTCTGGCGCAACGACCACTAAATACCCTGACATGGACAATGATGTAAATATTATAGTAGTAGTAGTACAGAAATATATAAAGTAAATAAATAAATAACAACTAAACCATCCTAGTCATTCTTGTTTCTTATCGCGGATAGTTTAAATACATGTAAATGTCTTAGACTTTGTCGGCACATAATAACTGACAGAGAAGCCTGAACTCTGTTATGTTCATATGCTTGTTTTTATACCCTGAACCCATTCAAAATGGGATTTCAGGGTATAATGGTTTTGTGACAATGTATGTAACAGGTAGAAGGCGTGGCAGACCACATAAAGCTTATATATATTCTTGATCAGCACGACGAGCTGAGTTGGTATGGCACTGTCCGTCTGTCCGTCTGTCTGCATGTCCGCCTGTCTGGATCAACGCAATCTCCTCCGAGACTATTGAAGCTACAGAGCTGAAATTTTGCACATAGGCTGGAATCTGCTGAATACATTTTATATTTTGGAATCATATTGATCGGACAACTTTATCCTATAGCTCCCATAGGACAGATAGGTTTTAAGAAATGTTTCAGCACGAAAGCTTCGGCGCTATTGTAGTCTAAAACTTGAAATTTTGAGTATATACTCATCAATCGAACCGCCATACAAAAAGATACAGTATATATAACTACCCCCTTTGGGGCGTGGCAAAGCTGGTAAAACTATATCTTCTACAGTTTTAGAGCTAGAACATCCAAATTTGGAAAGTAATACACGTTTGACCTCCCCTTCAAAAAAATCAAAAAGTTATATACCCATGCTCGCTGAGGGAGTGGGAAATCATAAAAGTCTATATAGTGCTTAACATAAATTCGCCAATATTTTGCGAGCTGATATATCATATATATTAACTCCCATTAGAGGCGTGGCAAATCGGAAAAATCTGTATCTTCTACAAATTTACACCTAGAGTCCCAAAAATTGACAAAAACGTTAAGAAGCTTGACCGTTTCTGCAAAATTTATATATCCGCCTCTTTGGGGCGTAGTAAATCAGGGAAAACTATATCT
Source organism: Drosophila gaucha (assembly GCA_035045545.1). NCBI lineage: Eukaryota > Metazoa > Arthropoda > Insecta > Diptera > Drosophilidae > Drosophila > Drosophila gaucha. The sequence goes on along the minus strand of JAWNOY010000314.1, from coordinate 47,008 downwards.
ATATCCTTTACAATTGCAAGGGTATTACCAAACTTCGGCATAGTTTCCTTATCATCAATAACAATCGGTATTTTGACTTTGCTTTTAAGGCATAACTTAAAGATAGTAAAAGCTAGAGACAAAGCTTAATATGTAGGTTTCTTTAATGAATATACAGATTATACATATTTCAAATTTTAGATACCATTATCCCTTTAGCTAAAAAAAACGTGTTTCAAATAGTAGAGACTTGAGATTTTGCATATACAGTGAAAGCTCCCCTGGGCGGACAGCCACGGTTCCAATATTTTTTGTCCTTCTGCGGGAGATGTCCGCTTGGGGGAGATGTCAAAGAATTGGCTGTACAATAATCTCTTCATCTGAATCGCTTAGTTCAATATCACTTTGACTAGTAATATTAATTTACATGCTGTTGTCGCCTGTGGGTAAAGAGCTATCTCGTAGTCGGGCAGTCCCAACTAAAATGTGTTTTTTTTTGTTTATTTTCGAGTTGTTCATTTTTGCAATTTTTTGGAACATCGTGGTAAATTAAACTTCAGATAACGGTGACTAATTAAGCAAACAAAAAACTAAATAAAATAAAAACTAGAGGGACGGCCATGCCAAAGTTTGGTAATACCCTTGCAATTGTAAAGGATATAGATATAGTTTTATGTGATTTGCCACGCCCCCAACAATTGGGTATGTATAATTTTTAGTCTATCTCTTCAGCAGAGCAACAGTAATCTATATATCATCTTAAAGCTGTAACTATAAAACTTTCGAAGATATAGTTTTCTCCGATTTGCCACGCTCCAAAGAAGCGGATATATAATTTTTATAATTTAGTCGAAACGATGAAGCTTAACGTTTTTGTTAACTTTTAGAGCTCTAGGTGTAAAATTGTAGAAGATACAGTTTTTTCTGATTTGCCACGCCCCAAATGGACGTAGCTATGTATGCTATATATTTTTTCTAGGGGTGGTTGGTATAAATATATGTTTGAGGTTTCAAGCTTCTGGCTCTAACAGCATCCAAAATATTTGAGGATTTATGTTAAGCACTATATATTTAGGCGTTGATATATAACTTTTTGATCATTCTGTAGGCGAGGTCAAAAGTATATTACTTTCCAAATTTGGATGCTCTAGCTTCAAAACTGTAGAAGATATAGTTTTACCAGATTTGCCATGACTCCAAAGGGCGTAGCTATATAATCTATATCTTTTCGTATGTCTCTGACTTCTCTCAAGTCTCTGACCTTAATAACGTCGAAGTTATCCCACTTAAACATTTCTTAAAACCGATCTGTCCTATGGAAGCTATTGGATATAGTCGCCCGATCCGGATGATTCCGAGATATACAATGCCTACAGCAGTTTGGAGCCTATTTCCTAATTTCAGCTCTGTAGCTCTAATAGTCTCGGAGGAGATTGCGTTGATCCAGACAGGCGGACAAACAGACAGACGGACATACGGACAGACGGACATGGCTATATCAACTGAACTCGTCTTGCTGATGAAGAATATATATACTTTATATGGTAGTAGATGCTTCCTTCTCTGCGTTACAAACTTCTGACCAAAATTAATATACCCTTTTTGCAAGGGTATAAAAATACATTCAATATAAAATATAGTAAAAATTCTGTTGCCTTGCCCAACAGCTGACCAGCTTCAGTAGTTTTCTTTGCTGTAGTTTGTCGTGATATTGTTTCTGTATTTGTTTTATATGCTTTTTCATGTATACGTTGTGTTTTTTTGCCACCCAATCGTAAGTTATTTGGGTCAATTATAAATATTAAACGTAATTAGCAATGAAATTTCAATTTCATTATCATCAAAGACGACGCTGGCAGCGCAAAAAAAAAAAAACAAAAACAAAATAAATTTGTTGACGACGCGAACAACGTGAATGATAATCAGACGAGTGGGAATGCGAAGAGGAGGGACACATTAAGAGGCAGGTTCGGTGATGAGCTGGGCAACGCATAAGCAATAAGTGAGAAACGGGGATAGGTGGCGTAGGATCTGAGAGCTGGCCGCAACAACCGTCGGCGTCGTCGTTGTCGATGCCGACGTCAGCGTCATCGTTCATTCTCTCCCGCAATGTCAAGATTATTGTGACCTTAATTTTGGACACTGTCAAAAAATGTGTTAAACAAACGAAATGCGTGTAAACAACTGTGAGATAAGATCTAGTATTAGTAACCGCTGTTAAACGGATAGTAACATTTAAAATCAATTGACGAGCAGACCTTGCCAACTGGCAAATGACTTTTCGTCTTCAAGTCCTTCTCCACAGTTGACGTCAGTTATTGGTCTTCCTTTTTTTCCTGCTCTCCAATATATAGATAGACGCCAATAAATAGACGCCAATTGTAGCAGGATAAATACACCCGCACACACACACAAAACAAATACACATACACAAATGTACATACATACATACCTGACGCCCCAGGGGAGTTGTTAGTTGTCTTTGAATTAGAAATGACCTTAAACTAGGTTAAAGCTCGCCAAAGTTGCCTAACTTGGCAGTCGCTGTAAATTTGAACTTTCTGTGCACCTTAGCATGACTGCAGCGAAAAAGACAGAGAGAGAGAGAGAGAGAGAAGAGAGAAGAGAGTGCAAGAGGAAAATATTTATAATAAATTAAACTGTACGTATATAAAATTATGTAACAAAGGATTGCCGGTAATCCGATGCACAGTTTGCACAAAGAAAAATGCCCATGAGAAGTTACAAATGATGTATGTACATATGTATGTACTTACATCCACGCATATGTATATATAAGCATACATATGTACATATGTTTATATGCATACGTCTGTGCAATTAATTTCTATTTGCCAAGAGAAAGTAAAAACAAAAAAAATGGGGAAAAAACCATCATTCATTGCTCATCAAATTTGACGGCAACGGTTCGTTTTCTAATGTGTGACCGCTCTGCTCTTTTGACTCTTCATTGTCATTGTTGCAGCGTAGGCGTAAAGCAAGCTGCGCAGCGCCAAAATCGGGAGAGCGCAACACAACAAAAATAAAACGAAAAAAAAAAACAACATTAACAACAGCGTTCATAACAAGCCATAACAAGGGCCAGCCAACCAGTTGGCATACAAACTCTCCTCTACCCTACGGCTGCCTTCGCCTAAGTACAGCTTGAAAACACTGAGAATGAGAGAGCGACAGCGCAGCACAGATGTTTGCATGTGCATGTGTATGTGTATGTGAGAGAGGCGGCCAAAAGGTGAATGACATGCTCGCTCACAGACTTGGCGTTCGCTACAATTCGGCTTTGACTTCGTTAATTCGAAAATGCAGAGCATTAGATGTGCTTGCTGTTGTCGATTTTTTCATGCATAGCTAAATTTGTGAAGCGGCGAACTTTCAAAATACAAACACAACAAGCGTAATGCACAGAACAAAACGGGCGCACAGCAGAGCCGCCAGCCAAAGCTTTACAGCACGCAAAAGTTTGCAATGGCTGTTTCGTGTTCGTGCTCGTATGTGTTCGGCAACTGGCTTCGGCAACGGCAATGACAGTGTAGCTGTTCCTCGTACTTTACATTCTGCCTCTTAGTAGGTCAACAAAATTCCGGACAATGGCCTTTCGCTTTCGTCTGAGCGTCTGCGATGCGTCGCTGCTGCTGTTACTAAAGCTGTTGCTGTTGCTGTAGTCGTCTCTGCAACTGCATCTAGAAGCGACGCTGGCGTCGGCGCCAACAGCGAATGAGCGTGGAAATGTAAATAAGGGCGATGCAAAGGCAAGCGAAGCACCGAAGCCTGCCCGTTCACCCGCCGAACGACAAGCACACACCCATATGCATGCATACATCATGAATATGATTTGTATGTACATATGTATATGTACATACATATATGTATTACATGCATGTATGAAGATATTTTAACTGTCGGCGCTGCTGCCTCCTTAGCCGCGACTAGTCGATACACTTTTTTTCTAATTATTTTTTGCTGTGGCGATGGCGTAATAGACATGTCCGCCTCCTGCTGTCGTAGCGTCTGTGTTTGGGGCTGCGGCTGTGACTGACTGCGAATGCTATTGATTGCCAGTTGAAAGATTGTTATGCCATTTGCCATGTTCCATGTGCCATACGACATGTGCAATACACGCCAACACCCCAAACCAATAAAATATTTCATAGCTCAACAAGAAAACGAACAAGAAGCATAGAAGATGGACAATTTTTACTATTTTAACTTAAACTCTAGCCGAATCGTGATGCGTTATAAAAGGATTTATTTTTAACACATGTACACGTGTATATCTATTGGGAAATAATAAATTATAATATATATTATAATTATAATAATATATATTATATCTAGCTAACACCTATTAGTTCTAGGTCATAAAACACACACAATTGAATTATCGGTTTTCATTCAGTTTTAAGCTTTTAAAATATTGTATTGTTCATATGTATGTACATACACATATATATGTATGTATGTATGTACATATATAAATGAATGATCTACACCGTGAGTTGAAAAATATATATTGAACTTATTTAAATGAAAAACTGAACCCGAGTTTGCAACACAGACGGCTCAGTTACGGTTGAAGTCGTAGGTTGTGTGTGTGTGTGTGTGTGTGTGTGTGTGTGTGTGTGTGTGTGTGTGTGTGTGTGTGTGTGTGTGTGTGTGTGTGTGTGTGTGTGTGTGTGTGTGTGTGTGTGTGTGTGTGTGTGTGTGTGTGTGTGTGTGTGTGTGTGTGTATGTACGTTAAAGGACGTTGCGTTCGTTGCACTCACAGACTGAAGGACATTCCGAAGGGGAGAAGTGGCACGGTGCACGGTGTGGCATGGCATGTGGCCTTACATGAATTCCAGCCCAGAGCGCAGGGTGCAGGCAGCAGGCAAGTCAACACATGCGAATCCTTAACGCCCGAAGTTGACGTCGTAGTCGACGCCGACGTCCAGTCACGTACTCTGAAGTGTGCTACAAGCAGAGCAAACTACAGCCAAAGGCAAGCACAGTCTGCTCCTGGCATATGCCACAAGCCCCACGCCCGACCGATGCATATGACACACACACACATGCTGGTGCTACCCGGGGGAAGGTTGTTGGCACACTTTTTTATACAACGGAGTCCGTTGTACCCGCCGAAGGATAAACAAAATCCTTCATCCAACAACAGCATTGGACAGCACATAATAATACAGCTAATGCAAAATCTTATCTTAATAATAATAATATGAATAGTACACCATCAAACAAAATAAATTTAAAAAAAAAATTTATATATATACATATATAAAAGTAAAAGTAAAAGTAAAAGTAAAAGTAAAAGTAAAAGTAAAAGTAAAAGTAAAAGTAAAAGTAAAAGTAAAAGTAAAAGTAAAAGTAAAAGTAAAAGTAAAAGTAAAAGTAAAAGTAAAAGTAAAAGTAAAAGTAAAAGTAAAAGTAAAAGTAAAAGTACAAGTAAAAGTAAAAGTATAAATATAAATATTAGTATAAGTCTAAGTAAGTATAAGACAATTCCTATAATCGAGATTGTATATTTAACTCGATAACTTACTATCGATAATTTTCCAACTCAAATCGCGAAAATCTGAATCATAACGCAATACTACAGTGTATCTACCAGTGGGGTACTCCCAACTTTAATTTATGGGATGCCTATCGCTTACCCTATGTCTCGGCTGTGTTGTCGCTGCTTGGTGCTGCTTCTGAATCTAAATCGGTCTCTACTTCGAATTTGTTGTGTTGTTGTTCTTGTTGATTTTGTGTGTGTTGCGTTACAAATAATATAGCTTCCAATATTGACATTGGCTCTGTGGACACGGGCGAGACGGGTGCTGCGGAAAAAACAAGAAAAGCATGAAAAACTAAAATAAATGAAATATTTTTAAGGAATTGCGCTTGTGTCTTTGCTAAGCTTAGCGTATGCAGCAACTCAAACGTTTAGCTGTTTTTACCTACAGAGTAGGTACAAGCCAATAGATGGCGTTATCAAACTCTTATTCAGCGAAAACTCAATTCGCCGCTGTTAAAACTAGCAGCGCCTTAGCAGAAACACCATATGTTACATAGCTCGGTTAACATGCATAATTAATGCTGCATGCCTAACAGCGCAAACCAAACTAAACTTAACAGAGGCAGCAACATCCATATCACGATTGAGTAATACTAGGTTATGCAAAGCGGTCTGTGAAGTTAACATTGTGACGTCACATGTTCAGAAAATATCGCGCGCAATTTAAATTTTGTATCAAAGTGAAGTAACGTTGACACTGTTATCGCTCTTAAAGTTATTACACAAAAGAAAAACTGGATGTTGTGGTAATTTATAGTCGCTTACAGATCGTTAGAGCTAATAAAATTATTGTTTGATCATTTCATTTATTAGGTAAAAAGAGTAAAAATTAATTTTGGTCAGAAGTTTGCAACGTACAGAAGGAAGCATCTCCGGCCATACAAACAAAGAAAGTCTGTCTGGATCAACGCAATCTCCACCGAGACTATTAAAGCTACAGATTTGATATTTTGCACACAGGCGTTTTTCTGCTACAGGCATCATCCGGATCGGACAACTATATCCTATAGCTCCCATAGGACAGATCGGTTTAAAGAAAGCTTTTATTGGGATAATTTCGACGTAATTAAAGTCAGAGTCTTGAAATGTGGACCATATACTTGTGCATCCCACCTCCATACAAACATATACATATATTATATAGAGCTATGCATATTGGGGGCGTGGCAAACAGCGTAAAACTATATCCTCTACAATTTAAGAGCTAGAATATCCAAATTTGGCAAGTAAACTACTGTTGGCCTCTCCTTAAGATCAATCAAAAAAATATATATCCACGCCCACTAGAGGTGTTACAAATCGATAAGTCTATCCCCCATAAATCCTCTATTATAAATCCTCTAATATTTTGAACGCTGTTAGAACCACATTCTTAAAACTGAAAACATATATTTGTATGAACCACCCCCATACAAAAACATATAGTATTTAAAGCTACGCCTTTTAGGGGCGTGCCAAATCAGTAAAAATTAAATTTTACACCTAGAAACCGAACAATTAACAAAATACCTTAAGCTTAACTGCTTCAACTGCTCAACTGCTTCGACAAAAAGAAAAACAAAGAGGCGTGGCAAATGGGAGAAAATTATATCTTCCAAAATGTACAGTAAAAGCCCAAAAATTTGGCATATAGATCAAAAATTAATAAATACGTCTTGTTCTTTCCTTGACAAATGAGAACAAGTAAGAAAGCTCTAGTCGGGTCTGCCCGACTACGAGATCCCCTGAACCAAGTCCGAGCTGATGTTTTAAAAAACCTAGCTTACATCTTTTATCTATACATATTACATCTGCGCGCATATACACATGCACACATACACACAGGCACGCATATACATATGCACACATATACACATGCCCACATATACACATGCACACATATACACATGCACACATATACACACGAATGGTCAATCCATTATTCAAACTTCATTTAAGCTCACAGCTAAATAAATAATTATTCGAACTCTGTGGCATGTCGGCAGCAGCGATCATATGCCCAAAATGGATATTGTATGTGAATGAATGCTTTATAAACAAAGTTCAATGCGATCTCGGCACGCGTAATCTTAATTCAAGCTAATATATCCCAACACTTAACTATAATTTCCCTAAGAGTCACATCAAAAACCTGGTGCCTAACCCTGCTGCAGTGCTAAAAGCAGTCTCGAAAATTACTAAAAACATATGAATCAGCTTAAAAACTGAAGTCAGAGTATAATTGTTGGCATATTGCTAAAAATCAATAAGTTTCAGCCTCAGGAAGTTCAAGAAATCTTAGCAAAAATTACGAACATTGCACATAGCTTGTAGTCGTCAGATATAACAGATAATTTGAAAAGAATTGTAGATAATCTGGTGTGAATAGATGGTAAACATATAATGTTACCAAAAATATTAAGTTTTGTCAATTAAAGCCAGTAAAAGTCATGCAGAACGAAAATAAAAGCATTACAAGGATTGCACGATATATAACTGGATATAAAACAGTTTAAAATAAATGAAATGATCAAACAATAATTTTATTAGCTCTAAGCATCTAAAAGCTGCTATAAATTAATACATCTAGTTTTTCTTTTGTGTTATTGCTTTAAGAGCAATAACAGTGTCAAAATTGGTTAATTTTCATACAAAATTTAAATTTCGCGCGCAAGTTTCTGAACATGTGACGTCACACTGTTAGCTTAACAGACCGCTTTGCGTAACCTACTATCACTCAATCGTGTTATCTAACAAACTACTTGTGACGTCACACATTCAGTTTGTGCTCTGTTAAACTATATGCAGTTTGGCGCGCACTTGAAAATATTGAAAATTAAGTATATGGTGTCTTAAACTAATAGTAACTGCGGTATTATTATTCAAACTTCATTTAAGCTCACAACTAAATAAATAATTGTTGGAAAAAAATTTTAGATAAACTGGTGTGGATAGATGGTAAACATATAATGCTACCAAAAATATTAAGTTTTGTCAATTAAAACCAGTGAAAGTTATGCAGAACAAAAATTAAAGTATTACAAGGATTTCACGATATATAACTGGATATAAAACAGTTTAAAATAAATAAAATGATCAAGCAATAATTTTATCAATGTTGGTTCGTTTTCATACAAAATTTAAATTTCGCGCGCAAATTTTCGAAAGTGTGAAGTCACAACTTTCAACTTAACAGATCGCTTTGTACAGCCTAGTATTACTCAATCGTGCCCCCATATGTAGCGCAGACAAGAACCACATGCCTGGCTGTTAAGGTATAATTAATTAACTATTAAAACTGTTTTATTTTATTTTATGTATATAATATGTAATGTAATTCATTGAATATGAGAATATATAAATATTAACAGAGCTCTTTCACATTAACAACTCTGCTAACTCTGTTGGAACTAACGCGTGCGCTCTCTTCGCTGTTGCGGAAATTACCAATACGCTCTCTTAAGACTCCGCTCTCTCTATTTTGCGCTCTCCTCTGACAAGTTTATTGACTTGCGTCTCACTGAGACTTTTCTGTATTGAAATTCGCTGTTGGTGTTGGTGTTGCTGTTGTTGTGTTTGTGTGTCAATCGGTTTCATTAACCCGGGGAATGCAACGCGACGCCGGTGTCGACGCCATTGGTAGACGCAGCCAGCATAAGGTCAACTAGGTACGTTCCACAACACACATACACGCACACGCTTGTAGCAACTTGAACTCTAAAATGTCACTTAATACGAAGTGACACTTGTAGCCCCCTTATTTCATCCGAGGCACCTGCTGCAGCCAGCGCCCCGCAGTAAATGCGGAAGAATGAATAACACAAATGAAACGGAAACAAAACAACAAAACAATTGCTAGCAGCACAAGAAAAACAACGCCGTGAACGCTTTACAGCGCCGCGAACACACCGGATTTTCCGTTAAAATTAAACGCTGGCTATAACCGCCCCCGCCTTTTAAATCAAGGGAGAAGTTCAACTTCAGATCTTTTTTTTCCACTTCAATATATTCTAGGATTCTTAAATGTGCTATAAGCTAAAGTCATGATTTATCAGCCGAAAGTCTCTTGGTTCCATTCCAAAGACATTCAAAATTGAATATAGCTAAGAAATAGACCATTAAATAATATAAATATATAGTTTGATGCATTGAAATAATAAATAATACGAACATATATATGTATATGTATATGAATGTATGAAAAAATATGACTACGTACATAAATATATATTTAATATCCTTCTAATATATGTATGTACATACATAAAGAACTTATTAACTAGAGGAATGGACTAACTTCGACCATGGATATAACTATTGTTTTTCTGATTTGTAAAGAAAATAACAAGATTGACGTATTTACTAATTTATTTTAATGTGTCAAATTTTCGGCCTGCAGCTGTACAACTTTGGAAGATATTATTCTCTTCCATTTGCCTAGCCACAAAGATGTGGATATATATAATTATACCCTTGCAAAAAGGATATATTAATTTTGATCCCTAGTTTGCAACGCATAGAAGGAAGCATCTCCGACATTATAGAGTATATATATTCATGATCAGCACGACGAGCTGAGTTGATAAAGCCATTTCCGTCTGTCCGTGTGTCTTTCTGTCTGGATCAACGTAATCTCCGAGACTATTAGAGCTACAGAGCTGAAATTTTGCACATAGGCTCCAATCTGCTGCAGGCATTGTATATCTCTGAATCATCTGGATCAGATGACTATATCCTATAGCTCCCATAGGACAGATCGGTTTTAAGACTACTTGGGGAGTGGCAAATCGGGGAAGTCTATATAGTGCTTAACATAAATCTTCCAATATTTTGGATGCTGTTAAAGCCAGAGACTTGAAACTTTAAACATATATTTATATCAACCACCCCTAGAAAAAAAGATAAAGAATATATATCTGCGCCCATTAGGGGCGTGGCAAATCGGAAAAAACTATATCTTCTACAATTTTACACCTAGAGTCCCAAAAATTGACGCAGACGTTAGCCTTGACCGTTTCGACAAAATTATTGAAACTTATATATATCCGCCCCTTAGGGGCGTGGCAAATCGGAGAAAACTATATCTTCCAAAGTCTTATAGGTACAGCTTCAAAATTTTATATATAGGTTACTGTTGCCCTGCTTAATAGATTGCCCAAAATTTATATATATCCAATTGATGGGGGCGTGGCAAATCAGAAAAAACTGTATCTATATCCTTTGCAATTGCAAGGGTATTACCAAACTTCGGCATGGCCGAAGTTAGCCCATCCCTCTAGTTTTGTATGGAGGTGGGATACACATGGTATATGGTCCACATTTAAAGTTTCTGACCTTAATAACGTCGAATTTATCCCACTAAAAGCTTTCTTTAAACCGATCTGTGCTATGGGATATAGTTGTCCGATCCGGATGATTCCAAGATATACAATATCTGTATCCGATCTGTAGCGTTACTAATCACGGAGGAGATTGCGTTGATCCAGACACACAGACAGACGGACATGGCAGCACTCAGCTCGTCGTGCTAATAATGAATATATATACAGTTGTGTTCAGAAAAATAGGAATGCGTTTTCATGTACGAGTAAAATGACTTTTTCGACAAAAGTCTGACTTTGAAATTGAAAAATTGTTCACAGTTATTAAAGAGTGGAGTGTCAACAACTAAATAGAGAAAAAATCCCGTTAGTTTTGCAATCCATTTTTTTTTTATAGATGAATATAGACATATGCACCGAAAATGGGTTGTTCATTAAAATCGAATTTTTTGTGCTAAAAAAAATTTAAAAAACTGAATTAAAAAATGTAATGTATTGCCATTAGTTAGTGTTATTTATACGAGAATTAAAAAAAATCAAAATATGTTTGAAAAAGTTAAAAATTTAATTTTTAAGGGGTTTAGGTTATCATTGGTCGGTGGAGATGTTAAATCCAATGGATCGCGTATAAAATAAGTGCTAGGCATATAGGAATTCAAAAATATCGTTTGATGATCCACTACAATGGTATATAACGATATTTATTATAAAAGGAAATCTGAAAATTGAGCTGATACACGAAAAACGAAGCCGATAGACGATATACCCATTTTGCGCCATAGTGAAAAACCCCCGTTAGAATCCAGAAAATGTATAAAAAAATATTTAAATCAGTCTGTTTATACAGTTATAGTTCTGATCGAACAAAATTTCAATGCCAAAAGTACCAGGGAATGGATCATATTGGCCTAGACGAATGACTTAAATTTGCAAAGTCCCATGTGGACTGACTGGGTGAGCAGTGAAGCAACAAATTTTTGACGGATAAGTCCAAAATCATACTTTTTTTGGTGGGTCACGCTCCACAAAGTAGATTCGGCCCCAATAAATATCGGGGACAACCCACAGTCCACCCATTAGACAGTTTTCCACGATGGACTGAGTATCATGATATGGGCCTGGTTTTTCTCCAAGTGGGTATGGCCTATATATGACCTGGATGGCTACGTAGACAAAGCTGTGTTTCTAAATAGATTAAAGAAAACATCCTACTATCATATGAAGCTTGAAAAATTCCACTAAAATGGATATTCCAGAAGGATAATGATCCAAAGGTTACCTGCAAGCCACCAAAGGCTTAGTTTGCATCCGTGAATATGATTTTGTGCTATTGCTAGCTCAGTACCCGAACAAGAATCTATATAAAAACTTATGAGGATTTGTTAAAAGACATCTAGGAACTGGAAATCCGCCAAAAAATAACCAACTTTGGCAGCCTGTTCGAAATGGATCACCCAAATCCTTTTGAAACGTGGTCAGGATCTTTCCGAATCCATGGTACACGGGGGCTTAGCAGTTTAAACCAATTAGGGTCTCAAAACAAAATATCAGGACATAACAAATAAAAAGTAGTAGTTTAAGTTAATTAGACTCTGTTCCCAAAGGGAAAAAGAGTCTATTGGATTTGTGCAATGTCCGTCTTGCTGTCTGTCCGTCTGTCCGTCTGTCCGTCTGTCCGTCTGTCTGTATGAACGCGCAGCATTTGGACACTATAGAAGCTAGAGACTTGTAATTTGGAATATATACTCGTGTGTATCCGCGTCAGATCAAGTTTGAGTATTTTTCCGATACGCCCACAGGGGGCGTGGCAAATCGGGAAATGCTATATCTATTAAGACTAAAACGCTGTTATTTTAGTCAATATTGCAGTCTAAGAAATGGGGTTTAGAATATATATTCGTGTACACCACGCGGACGTTTTAAGATATAGATTATATATCTACGCCCATTGTGGGCGTGGCAAATCGGATAAAACTATATCTTCTACAGCTTTGAAGCTAGAGCATCCAAATTTGGCATGTGGGTTACTGTTGACCTTCCCTTAAGTTACATCAAAAAGTTATATACCCACGCCCCCTGGGGGCGTACCAAATCGGGAATATATATATAGCGATTTGTATAAATCTTATAATATTTTGAGCGTATTAAGAGCTAGAGACTTGAAATTTGGAATACATGTGCAAGTAGATCACTCGGAATCAAAAATATATATTATAGATATTTACGCCCATTAAGGGCGTGGCAAATCGGATAAAACTGTATCTCCTACAGTTTTGGAGCTAGAGCGTCCAAATTTTGCATGTGGGATACTGTTGACCTCCTCTTAAGATAAGTCAAAAGTTATGTATCCACGTCTTCTGGGGGCGTGGCAAATCGGGAATTACTATATCTTTTACTAAAACCGTGATAATTTCGGCAATATTTCCGTCAGAGAGTTGGGACTTGGAATATATATACTAGTATCCTACCTCTACCCAAAAATGTATGTTATATATAGCTACGCCCATTTGGGGCGTGGCAAATAGGGTAAAACTGTATCTCCTACAGTGTTAGACGTAGAGCATCCAAATTTGACATGTGGGTTACTGTTCATGAAATTAAAATTTACGACAAAAAAAAAATAATAATAATCATAATGTAAGCCTCCGTAAAACAAATTCTAGTTGACCTAACTGGGGATTGAAGCAGGGTCTTCGCTACCACAACGCAAGTCTGTTTAACCAAATCAAAACACTTCCAAACTCAGTTTGGCACATAGCCACGCAAGAGACGCCGTGGTGTTGTGGGTAGAGTGGTGGCATGCGAAGCGCGTGACCCAGGTTCGATTCCCAGCGCTGACGCGTGATATTATCATTTAATAAAATGTTTCTTTTTTTATTTTTTTTATAACTTCTATGTTATTTAATGGATTTGATAAAATTTTCAGCATAAATCCTTATATTTATTAAAACAAATTCTAGTTGACCTAACTGGGGCAAGTCTGTTTAACCAAATCAACACACCAAACTCAATTTGGCGCAAGAGACGCCGTGGTGTTGTGGGTCGAGTCGGTGGCATGCGAAGCGCGTGACCCAGGTTCTATTCCCATCGCTGCCGCGTGATATTATCATTTATTAAAATGTTTTTTTTATTTTTTTATTATAACTTCTATGTTACTTAATGGATTTTGATAAAACTTTCTGCATAAATCCTTATATTTTATTAAAAATACGGTTTTACCTAAAAAATTAAAAAAAATGTAAATGTGGCTTTATTTGCAACTAAACTTTTATTAAATTGATTTTGTGAAATGTGGAGCCAGTATCCAAAATATATAATAAAAACCAAAATAGTATTTTATTTTAAAAAAGCTATATGTAAAATTGTATGACTGTAGTTAAATTGATGTAAAAGACATGCTCAACAAAGGAATCTCAATAATCTCGCATTCAAACATACGGAAAGACGGACGGACGGTCTACATATTTATTGAGCCTACACACCTTTAACAGGAACAGAGTCTGACGCAGTCGGTGGCGCCCGACTGCAACGTTCTTACTTGTTTTAACTTAATTTTTTTGAATTATTTAAACTTTTTAGTAGGCATTCCTATTTTAATGAACAGCCGAATTTTCGAGCAATTTTTTCTTTAAGTCCTGGTGCGCAAATAAAAAAATTTTTTTAGCCAAAGTTGTTTTAAATAGTTTAAAATATATGTAAAGATTCCTGTTTTCCTCATTTCATGTCGATATTTTGTATTAATCATTAGATATTTGACAAATTGCATGAAACTCAACCGCGTTCCTATTATTTTGAACACAATTGTACATATGTACGTTGTATGGTCGGAGGATGCTTCTTTCTGTGCGTTGCAAACTTCTGACCAAAATAATATACCCTTTTTACAAGGGTATTCAAATAATACTAATACCTAATTTTTAATCTCTTTGTGTTACAGGCTGCGTATAGCAGCATATACATATGTATATGTATAAGGCTAAGTATTTGATTCAAGGGTGAGACTACATATAAAATGTTCTTAATATATGACAGTCGACACATCAAATTTATTGACTCATTGCATTATACTAGCTGATTTCTATTAGGTTGGCTGCCAACTAGATCTTTCACATACTTTATGAACGAACACATACTCTTGAGCTTTTAAAGTTGTATAACTGCATACTTTAAGGTTTATTATACTCGTATAATTAAAGAAATAACATACATACATAGGTACCAAATCCGACATTCTGAATTTCAACTTTATAACTCCATTAGTTGTCTAGTTACTATAGCTTAACTTCATACTTGGGCGTTATGTGTGTGATTAATGAAAATACATATGCATGAAAGCCAATAAAACATTTTTCCCCACTTTACGCACAACTGCATGTTTGAAAGATATAAAGAGCAACACGAACTTTTGCAATACTGCCTGAAACACTATACAAGCCCAGCTGGTAATACGCTCATGTTAAGGCTGCTGTCCATTTTTTATCCGTGTACAGGTTATACGGTTGCTACTGCTACTGGCTTCATTTTGTTTGTCAACAGTTGGTAGAACAGAGAGGCGTTAGATTTGCCCTTTTTGCTCTTATTGTTGTTTCGTATTGTGTGCATAACAGAAGACAAACAAAACTATTCGCAGTGTTCCGACAGTCCTAAAGCCGTCTGCATGGCCACTGAGAGGCTTCCCCTACCCTCAGCGAGCAGGGGAAGCGAACGCGCAGATGTATGTAGGAGCAGCAAGCTAAAAAGGCAGGCAAAAAATAAAAATAGATTTTTCTCGGTATATAGGATAACGACCAGGAACGACCTCAAAAACGCGGACACACGGGCAACGACCGGCAAAAAGCAGACGCAAAAGCAGCAGAAGAGCTAGAAAGAGAGAGAGCACAAACAAATAAAAACAAATACAGAAAGACTAAATCAACGCAAGTTCCGTTTGCCGGCGTGCGCTCTTAGAGTTTATAAAGAGTAGGGCTAGCGCTTTGCGTGCGTATGTGTCGTGTGGTAGGACCTAAAGAGCGGCACACACACAACCCACTCACACGCATACGCATGGCTATATGAAAGGAACTCGAGAGAGCTCTGTTTTTATTGTTGCTGCATGTGTTTGTGTGTGCTTGTGTTGTGTTTTGCAGGGGTTGCTGACCTCATCTCAGGGTCGCCAAAGGTTGTTCAACTCAACAACAATAAAAAAACATCAACAACTAAATAAAAAGGAGCTCAATATATGCCGTTGCTGCGCACAAGCTGGCGTAGGGATGCGTTTGCCTGCCCAAACAACCTCGCCAACCCGCTGTTCTATTGCCACACGAGTGTATTTGCCGCTTGTTGGGTGCCAAATGTGTGCTGGTCGTTGGCCTCGGGCTCTGTTAACTATGCTTCTACCTTCCGCGCTACTGCTATCCCATTCTCTCTCTTTATTCCTTATTAGGGCCGTGACGTAATGTCACTTCGCGTTTGCTTTCTTTCTCACCCCCACTCTTTCTCTCTTTTGTTACTTCAGTTTTTGAGCGCAATGTTGTAACTTGTGGTTAGGGGTTGGAGAACGGCTGCTGCAGCGCCCTTAGCTGCACCGTTCAAAGTTATATATAGTTGTATACAATATATGTATGTATATATTTATATACAAAGATATGTAGGTATATATGTAGGTATATATGTATGTATATGCATATATGTATACATGTATGTATATGTATGTATGTATATTCTATGTTATGTATGTACATACATATGTACATATATTGTCTAAGGTAACGGTTGAATGCTCGATGTGCGATTTGTTTTTATACCCTGAACCCATTGAAAATGGGAATTCAGGGTATAATGGTTTTGTGACAATGTATGTAACAGGCAGAAGGAGGCGTGGCAGACCCCATAAAGTATATATATTCTTGATCAGGACGACGAGCTGAGTCGATCTAGCCATGTCCGTCTGTCCGTCCGTCCGTCTGTCCGTCCGTATGAACGCAGTGATCTCGTAAACTACAAAAGCTAGAGATTTGAGATTTTAGATATATATTCTTGTAAACCATACGCAGTACAAGTTTATTTTTTTTTCGATAACTCATCCTATTTCCTTATTATCGATAACAATCAATATTTTGACTTTGTTTTTATACCCTGAACCCATTGAAAATGGGAATTCAGGGTATAATGGTTTTGTGACAATGTATGTAACAGGCAGAAGGAGGCGTGGCAGACCCCATAAAGTATATATATTCTTGATCAGGACGACGAGCTGAGTCGATCTAGCCATGTCCGTCTGTCCGTCTGTCCGTCCGTCCGTCTGTCCGTCTGTCCGTCTGTCCGTCTGTCCGTCTGTCCGTCTGTCCGTCCGTATGAACGCAGTGATCTCGTAAACCACAAAAGCTAGAGATTTGAGATTTTAGATATATATTCTTGTATACCATACGCAGTACAAGTTTATTTTTTTTTTCGATAACTCATCCTATTTCCTTATTATCGATAACAATCGATATTTTGACTTTGTTTTTAAGCTATAACTTTTAGACCATAATACCTAGAGACGCCAAATTGACTATGTAGGTTGCTGTGATGTAAATACAGATAATAAACTTATTAAATTTTGGATACCTCTCCCCATTAGCCCCATAAGTGGAAAAAACGTATTTCAAATACTAGGGAGTTGGGATTTCGTATATATACACCTCTAGATGTCAATATTATGTCCTGAAAATTTAATTAAGGAAGTAGATCTAAAACCGAAGTTATTTAACAATGAATTTCTCATAATGCTGCATAGAATGCAGCCCAAGCGCAGTCGCTAAATTATCTATGCAGTAAGCGGCGCGAGTGCTTGTGTATGTATATGTGTGCGTGTGTGGGTGCACGCAGAGGGTAATATGTACCGGTAAAAGATATAAGCTAGATTGTTTAAAACACTGCCTCGGACTTGGTTCAGGGGATCTCGTAGTCGGGCAGACCCGACTAGAGCTTTCTTACTTGTTAAGCTATAACTTTTAGACCATAATACCTAGAAACACCAAATTGACTATGTAGGTTGCTGTGATGTAAATACAGATAATAAACTTTTTAAATTTTGGATACCTCCCCCCATTAGCCCCATAAGTGGAAAACGTATTTCAAATACTAGGGAGTTGGGATTTCGTATATATATACCTCTAGATGTAAGTATTATGTCCTGAAAATTTAATTAAGGAAGTAGATCTAAAACCGAAGTTATTTAACAATGAATTTCTCATAATGCTGCCAAGAATGCAGCCCAAGCGCAGTCGCTAATTTATGTATGCAGTAAGCGGCGCGAGTGCTTGTGTATGTATATGTGTGCGTGTGTGTGTGTGTGCAGAGGGTAATATGTACCGGTAAAAGATGTAAGCTAAATTGTTTAAAACACCGCCTTGGACTTGGTTCAGGGGATCTCGTAGTCGGGGAGACCCGACTAGAGCATTCTTACTTGTTATACCCTGAACCCATTGAAAATGGGAAATCAGGGTATAATGGTTTTGCAAAAAGTATGTAACAGGCAGAAGGAGGCGTGGCAGACCCCACAAAGTATATATATTATTGATCAGGGTGACGAGCTGAGTCGATTTAGCCCTGTCCGTCTGTCTGTCCGTCCGTCTGTCCGTCTGTCCGTCCGTCTGTCTGTCCGTATGTATGAACGCGTCGATCTCAGAACATATAAGAGCTAGAGAGTTCAAATTTTGCATGATGGTCTGTGTATACAGCGCGCATATCGAGTTTGTTTTAGATATTCGATAAATTTATTCGTTTCAATGATATCGATTTAAAACGTTATCAAGATTCAGTTTTTTGACCATATCTCTTACATATTTTTAGCTACAGCTACCAAATTTTGTTTTTAGCTTTTTGTAAGTAAAATACATTTTCTATTTTTTCATATTTGGGATACCAGCTCCACATTTCACAAAAAAAAATTTATTATAAAAAAAAATTATCAAGGCCACAATTTAATTTTTTTAAATTAAATTTTTTAGTGAAAGCCGTATTTTTAATAAATTAATAGCATTCAATGCAGAAAATTGCATTCAAATCCGTTAAGTAATACAGAAGTTATTAAAGTTATTAATTGTAAAAGAGCGCGGCAGCAGCCTGTACGTGTGCACACATACATTCAAATCAACTACGCAGTAATCGGCGAGCGTGCTTCTGTGTGCATGGTATGTATATGTGAGCATGTGTATCACTGTTGCCAAATCAGCTTTTTTCCCGTCAAATCGGGCTTTTTTGAAAGTGGAATTGCGGGAAAAATTCCAGAACAGCGGATAGCGGGAAATATAGCTTTCTAAAAACTGATTTAGCTGTTTTTAATTTGACTTAATATTTGCATGATTTCTTATAAAATTGAATACAAAATGGTGAAAATTTCAGTACAAATTTTTGTGGTTAGCAAAAAAAAAAGGTTGCCAAATTAATATGACTGCATTATTGAAGACATTTTTTTTTAATTAAGAAAAATTTTGCAGAAAAATTGAGGAATTCAATACATTTTCCTACAAATCATACAAAATTTGCTTCGAAAATTAAGCTTTTTTCCCAGCTTTTTTCTCCGAAAACTTCGCTTTATTTTGGGTCTATTTTTCCTTGATCTAGCTTTTTTTGCTCAACAAAAGTTGGCAACACTGATGTGTATACAAATGTGTGCACGTGTATTTGTGTGCATGTGTATATGCGTGCCTGTGTATATGTGTGCATGTGTATATGCGCGCAGAGGCAATATGTATAGATAAAATATGTAAGCTAGGTTGTTTAAAACATCAGCTCGGACTTGGTTCAGGGGATCTCGTAGTCGGGCAGCCTCGACTAGAGCGTTCTTACTTGTTTTATTTTTGTGCTGTGCATTTTCCAGCTAGCCCTGTTTCTTCTTATATTTGTATACCCTTGCAGAAAGCGAATATTAATTTTGGTCAGAAGGTTGCAACGCACAGAAGGACGAATCTCCGACTATGTGAATAAAATATATATGTATATTGTTGATTAGCACGACGAGCTGAGTTCATATCACCATGTTTGTTTGTCTGGCTCAATGCAAGCTCCTCCTAGAGCTTTGAGAATACCGTGCTTACGTTTTGCATATATGCATTTTTAGTGCAGGTATTCTTTATCTCGGAATCATCAGAATTTTATGACTTATCGTTTTGCTCTTATAGGATAGATCGGATCAAAAAATTGTTTTAGTAGTGAAAATTTCGGTGCTGTTGAAGTAAAATACTTGGAATTTAGAATATGTATATCGTGTATGGTATATTTCGTGTATCCCACTCTCCATACAAAAATTTATAGAATATTTAGCTACGCCCTTTGAGGTGTGGCAATCGTTAAAGACTGTATATTCTACAGTTCTACCCACAGATACAAATATGAATTTTATATAACTTCGCCCATTAGGGGCGTGATAAATTGGTAACAACTGCATCTTCTATTTAATTATTAAATTAACCTGGAATTCCACAAATTAACAAAAACGTTACTTTTGTTTTTACTCAAATTTATCAAAAATGTTATATATGTATATCAGCTTCCACGGTTAGCGCTAGGACCACATTTTTGCTGGTAGATCGCTGTTGATCTCCTCTACTGATAATCCTATAAATTATATTGATATTTTATTAGAGCGTGGCAAATCCGAAAAAAAAGCTTTTTAATAAATGTCCCTATTTTTTTTACCGCTTACTTAATTGCTTGTTTTTAATCGGAAAAATCGGTTTTGTGCAATTAAGCCAAATTTTGAATTTGCAAGGGCATACAAACTTAGACACGACCGAAGTTAGCCCAGTCCCAGTCTATTTTCTCGTGTTTGCTTGGCTTTTGTCGGCATCGTACAGTAAGTATGTTTGTATATTTGATAGCGACCATGGCTAATGTGACGCATTAATGATGGCCACCAGGCGCACAGCCCATATGTTCAATACGCCCTAGGGTGGTGCTGACTAGGCTGCTGCACCGAGGCTAATGACCGATAAAAATGAGCACACGCCAGTGCAAGATGCAGTTGGGGGAGATAAAATAGAAACAGTTAGAGTGTTAGTCACTCATAGACTTTATTGAGAAAATATGCAGTGTGAACGAGACAGAAAGAAAGAGCAAGGCAGACTATGGTCAAAAGTCCGAAATTTTTCCAAATTTTTGTTTCGAAATCTTAAAATTGCATTTGTTTTATGATAGTGTATACAAAAGATACACGTTAACAAAATATTTTTCAATTTTTTTATACCCTTGCAAAAAGGGTATATTAATTTTGGTCAGGAGTTTGCAACTCATGGACTATATAAAGTATATATATTCTTGATCAGCAAGACGAGCTGAGTTGATATAGCCATGTCCGTCTGTCCGTCTGTCTGTCTGTCCGTCTGTCTGGATCAACGCAATCTCCTCCGAGACTAAAAGAGCTATAGAACTGAAATTTTGCACATAGGCTGGAATGTGCTGCAGGCATTGTATATCTCGGAATCATCCGGATCGGATGACTATATCCTATAGCTCCCATAGGACAGATCGGTTTTAAGAAATGTTTTTGTGGGATAACTTCGATGTTATTAAAGTCAGAGACTTGACATTTGGAATGTATACTCCTGAGTTGAACCCAAATGCAAAAAGATATAAATTATATATCTACGGCCATTAGGGGCGTGGCAATTCGGAAAAGTACTATATCTTCTACAATTTTACACCTAAAGCTCCAAAAATTGATACAGACGTTAGGCTTGACCGTTTTGACAAAATTATGACAGACAGACAGACGGACAGACGGACATGGCTATATCAACTCAGCTCGTCGTGCTGATCAAGAATATATATACTTTATATGGTCGGAGATGCTTCCTTCTCTGCGTTGCAAGCTTCTGACCAAAATTAATATACCCTTTTTGCAGGGGTATAATTATACACATCCGCCTCTTTTTAGATGCTGTTAAAGCCAGAGACTTGAAACTTAAAACATAAATTTGTATCAACCTTCCCTAGAAAAAAAGATAAAGAATTTATATCTACGCCCATAAGGGGCGTGGCAAATCGGAAAAAACTATATCTTCTACAATTTTACACCTAGAGTTAAAAAATTAACAAAAACGTTAAGCTTGACAGTTTCGATCAAATTATGAAAAATTAAATATATAAATATATCCGCCTCTTTGGGGCGTGGCAAATCGGATAAAACTATATCTTCCAAAGTTTTATAGATACAGCTTCAAAATTTAATATATATGATACTGTTGCCCTGCTTAATAGATTGTCTAAAAATTATATATGTATATCCAATTGTTGGGGGCGTAGCAAATCAGAAAAAACTTTATCTATATCTTTTGCAATTGCAAGGGTATTACCAAACTTCGGCATGGCCGAAGTTAGCCCGGTAGTTACATATACTATAAATAGATGATTTCTTCTATGCCTTGCTTTGTCGTCACAGTTGTTATTGTTCTTATTAAAATTATTCTTATTTGCGTAATACTCTTTGAAATGGGCGCAGCCGTCCTACTTGGCCTGTCTCCTTGTTATTTCGCAACAACCGTTACCAGCAGCTTCTTTCGCTGCTGCTGCTACGTCTTGCATTCGTTGTTGTTTTTGTGGCTTGACATTGAACTCGAAAATTGACGCGCGCGCCGCCGCGCAAAAGTCCTGCTGCTGCTCCAACTCTATCACTATCCACTGTACTTATCCTCTCTCTGTCGCTCTTTATATATATATACCGCACGCCCTTGTTTGTACATACACGAACACACATGCACCCAGTTATTTGCGCGCTTTCTCTCTCCCACTCGGATTCGCTGCCTGTTTATTAGCAAATTTCGTTTTGACTATGCGACCAACTTCTTTTAGTTTTTGTTGTTGCTGCTCAGCTTCTGAATATGCTTCCCCTTTTCCACAGCTATGGTCACAGCAAGTTCATCGAACTGCTCGGGTAGAAAGCGACTTTTTTATACCCTTGCAAAAACGGTATATTAAATTTGGTCAGGAGTTTGCAACGCAGAGAAGGAAGCATCTCCGACCATATAAAGTATATATATTCTTGATCAGGAAGACGAGCTGAGTTGATATAGCCATGTCCGTCTGTCCGTCTGTCTGTCTGTCTGTCTGGATCAACGTAATCTCCTCCGAGACTATAAGAGCTACAGAGCTGAAATTTTGCACATAGGCTGGAATGTGCTGCAGGCATTGTATATCTCGGAATCATCCGGATCGGATGACTATATCCTATAGCTCCCATAGGACAGATCGGTTTTAAGAAATGTTTTAGTGGGATAACTTCGACGTTATTGAAGTCAGAGACTTGATATTTGAAATATATACTCCTGAGTTGCACCCAAATACAAAAAGATATAGATTATATATCTACGCCCTTTGGGGGCGTGGTAAATCGGATAAAACTGTATCTTCTACAGTTTTGAAGCTAGAGCATCCAAATTTGGAAAGTAATATACTTTTGGTCTCCCCTTCAGATTGATCAAAAAGTTATATATTCACGCCTACTTGGAGCGTGGCAAATCGGGAAAGTCTATATAGTGCTTAACATAAATCCTCCAATATTTTGGATGCTGTTAAAGCTAGAGACATGAAAGTCAAAACATATATTTGTATCAAACACCCCTAGAAAAAAGATAAAGAATATGTACCAACGCCCATTGGGGGCGTGGCAAATCGGAGAAAACTATATCTTCCAAAGTCTTATAGGTACAGCTTCAAAATTTAATACATAAGTTACTGTTGCCCTGCTCAATAGATTGACCAAAAATTATATATATCCGCTTGTAAAGGGCGTGGCAAATCAGAGAAAACTATATCTATATCCTTTACAATTGCAAGGGTATTACCAAACTTCGACATGGCCGAAGTTAGCCCATCCCTCTAGTTTTATTTTTAGACTCTGTTCCCAAAGGGAAAACATGTAAGAACGTTGCAGTCGGGCGCCACCGACTGCGTCAGACTCTGTTCCTGTTAAAGGTGTGTAGGCTCAATAAATATGTCGACCGTCCGTCCGTCTTTCCGTATGTTTGAATGCGAGATTATTGAGATTCCTTTTTTGAGCATGTCTTTTACATCAATTTAACTACAGTCATCAAATTTTAAATATAGCTTTTTTAAAATAAAATACTATTTTGGTTCTTATATATTTTGGATACCGGCTCCACATTTGACAAAATCAATTTAATATAAGTTCAGTTGCAAATAAAACCACATTTACATTTTTTTTTTAATTTTTTTTACTTAAACCGTATTTTTAATAAAATATACGGACTTATGCTGAAAAATTTATCAAACTCCATTAAGTAACATAGAAGTTATAAAAAAAATAAAAAAAAAAAAACATTTTATTAAATGATAATATCACGCTGCAGCGATGGGAATCGAACTTGGGTCACGCGCTTCGCATGCCACCGACTCTACCCACTACACCACGGCGTCTCTTTCACGACTATGCGCCAAATTGAGTTTGGTGGTGTGTTGATTTGGCTAAACAGACTTGCGTTGTGGTAGCGAAGACCCTGCTTCAATCCCCAGTTAGGTCAACTAGAATTTGTTTTACGCAGGCTTACATTATGATTATTAATTTTTTTTTTTTTTCGTTAATTTAAATTTCATGAACATTTTCCACTTATGGGGCTAATGGGGGGAGGTATCCAAAATTTTAAAAGTTATTATCTGTATTTGAATCACAGCAATCTACATAGTTAATTTGGTGTCTCTAGCTGTTATGGTCTTTAAGTTATAGCTTAAAAACAAAGTCAAAATATCGATTGTTATCGATAATAAGGAAACAGGATGAGTTATCAAAAAAAAAATAAATTTGTACTGCGTATGGTATACAAGAATATATATCTAAAATCTCAAATCTCTAGCTTTTGTAGTTTACGAGATCACTGCGTTCATACGGACGGACAGACGGACAGACGGACGGACGGACAGACGGACATGGCTAGATCGACTCAGCTCGTCGTCCTGATCAAGAATATATATACTTTATGGGGTCTGCCACGCCTCCTTCTGCCTGTTACATACATTGTCACAAAACCATTATACCCTGAATTCCCATTTTCAATGGGTTCAGGGTATAAAAAGCTATATGTAAAATTTGATGACTGTAGCTAAATTGATGTAAAAGACATACTCAAAAAAGAAATCTCAATAATCTCGCGTTCAAACATACGGACAGACGGACGGACGGTCTACATATTTATTGAGCCTACACACCTTTAACAGGAACAGAGTCTGACGCAGTCGGTGGCGCCCGACTGCAACGTTCTTACTTGTTTGTTTTATTGCCGTTCTAGCCAAAACTCCAAATAGTATTGCGTTGACTAATAAATAATTATAGCAATAATAATAATGACGACGATCTCTCTCTTTCTCGGTGTTTTTCGTCACCGAGAGCTTTGAATTTCTTTTGCGTTTCCTTCAGGTTAAGGATTACGTTTAATTGCGATTTCCGTTGACAGTTGTTATATCCTTGCAAAAAGGATTTATTCAATTTCGACAAAGGTTTGCAACGCATAGAAGGAAATATCTTCGACTATACAAAGCACTACGAGATGAGTTCAGTTAGCCATGTTCGCCTCTCCGTATGTGCGTCTGAACTACGAAAACTCATCCCAGATTTTTTCAGCTATCGAATTTAGAATATACATACATACATTAGTGTGTATCCGCACCCCAGTTAAAAAGATATAGTACTTTTATTCGCATTTGTTACCCCCTAGTGGGTGGACCATATAATATAAAAGTTTACTGTTGAGGAGGTCAAAAGCCATTCACCTGCAAATCGTGGAGATCCCATATAGCGTCGGTGTATAATTTGTAATTAATCTACAGAATTAGTCAATAATAACTGACTTCAAATTTTGCTACGTTCCCAAAAAGCGAATCTTTATAACTTTGATGTTTATACTATGTAACAGCCAGAAGGAGGCGTTGCATACCCTATATATATATATTCTTGATCAGGACGATGAGCTGAGTCGATCTAGCCAGTTCGATTGTCCGTCCGTATGAACGCAGAGATCTCGTAAACTACGAAAGCTAGAGATTTGAAATTTCAAATATGTATGTATATATTCTTGTTTACCATACTCAGTACATGTTTCTTACACCCTGAACCCATTGAAAATGGGAAAGCAGGGTATAATGGTTTTGTTTAAAAAAAAAAACAAGTAAGAACGTTCTAGTCGGGTCTGCCCGACTAGGAGATCCCTTGAACCAAGTCTTAGGTGGTTTTTTTACAAT
Source organism: Drosophila gaucha (assembly GCA_035045545.1). Taxonomy (NCBI): domain Eukaryota; kingdom Metazoa; phylum Arthropoda; class Insecta; order Diptera; family Drosophilidae; genus Drosophila; species Drosophila gaucha. The sequence continues at coordinate 20,947 of JAWNOY010000314.1, read as the reverse complement.
CTAGCTTACATCTTTTATCTATACATATTACCCTCTGCGCGCACACACACATGAACACACAATCACGCAATGCGTAGATGATTTAACAGCTGCGCTTGGGCTGCACTTTATGCAGCACAATAAGAAATTGATTGTTAAATAACTTCGGTTGTACTGACTAATGAAATTTTCAAGATATAATATAAACATCCAAAAGTGTATATATGTATGCAAAATCCCAACTCCCTAGTATTTGAAATACCTTTTACTCCGTTTTGGGGCCATTGGAGCGTGGTATCCAAAGTCTGAAATATTAATTATCTGTATTTTCATCACAGAAACCTATTTAGTAAATTTGGTGGCTATAGCTTAAATGATCTTAAGTTATGGTTTGAAAACAAAGTCAAAATATCGATTGTTATCGATAACAAGTAAGAAAGCTCTAGTCGAGTCACAGCCCGACTACGAGATCCCCTGAACCAAGTCCGAGCTGATGTTTTAAACAACCTAGCTTACATCTTTTATCTATATATATTACCCTCTGCGCGCATATATGCATGCACACATACACACATGCACACATACACACATGCACACATATACACATGCACACATTTGTATACACATGCACACATATACATACCATGCACACAGAAACGCGCGCAGATTACTGCGTAGTTGATTTGAATGTATGTGTGCACACGTACAGGCTGCTGCCGCGTGCTTTTACAATGTTTCCTTTAATAACTTCTGTATTACTTAACGGATTTAAATGCAATTTTCTGCATTGAGTGCTATTAATTTATTGAAAATACGGTTTTCACTTAAAAATTTAAAAAAATTAAATTGTGGATTTGATAATTTTTTTTTTAAATAAATTTTTTGGGAAATGTGGAGCTGGTATCCAAAATATGAAAAAATAGAAAATGTATTTTAATTACAAAAAGCTAAAAACAAAATTTGGTAGCAGTAGCTAAAAATATGTAAAAGATATGGTCAAAAAACTGAATCTTGATAACGTTTTAAATCGATATCATTGAAACGGAAAAATTTATCGAATATCTAAAACAAACTCGATATGCGCGCTGTATACACAGACCATCATGCAAAATTTGAACTCTCTAGCTCTTATATGTTCTGAGATCGACGCGTTCATACATACGGACAGACGGACGGACGGACGGACGGACGGACGGACGGACGGACGGACAGACAGACGGACAGGGCTAAATCGACTCAGCTCGTCACCCTGATCAAGAATATATATACTTTGTGGGGTCTGCCACGCCTCCTTCTGCCTGTTACATACTTTTTGCAAAACCATTATACCCTGATTTCCCATTTTCAATGGGTTCAGGGTATAACAAGTAAGAAAGCTCTAGTCGGGTCTCAGCCCGACTACGAGATCCCCTGAACCAAGTCCGAGCTGTTGTTTTAAACAACTTAGCTTACATCTTTTATCTATACATATTACCTCTGCGCGCATATACACATGCACACATTTGTATACACAAGCACACATATACTATGCACACAGAAGCACGCGCCCCGATTACTGTGTAGTTCATTTGAATGTATGTGTGCACACGTACAGGCTGCTGCCGCGTGCTTTTACAATGTTTCCTTTAATAACTTCTGTATTACTTAACGGATTTGAATGCAATTTTCTGCATTGAGTGCTATTAATTTATTGAAAATACGGTTTTCACTTAAAAATTTAAAAAAAAAAATTTGTGGCTTTGATAATTTTTTTTTTTAATAAATTTTTTTTGTAAAATGTGGAGCCGGTATCCAAAATAAAAAAAATAGAAAATGTATTTTATTTTCAAAAAGCTAAAAACAAAATTTGGTAGCTGTAGCTAAAAATATGTAAAAGATATGGTCAAAAAACTGAATCTTGATAACGTTTTAAATCGATATCATTGAAACGGAAAAATTTATCGAATATCTAAAACAAACTCGATATGCGCGCTGTATACACAGACCATCATGCAAAATTTGAAGTCTCTAGCTCTTATATGTTCTGAGATCGACGCGTTCATACATACGGACAGACGGACGGACGGACGGACGGACGGACGGACGGACGGACGGACGGACGGACGGACAGACAGACGGACAGGGCCAAATCGACTCAGCTCGTCGCCCTGATCAAGAATATATATACTTTAAGGGGTCTGCCACGCCTCCTTCTGCCTGTTACATACTTTTTGCAAAACCATTATACCCTGATTTCCCATTTTCAATGGGTTCAGGGTATAAAAAGGGAATACAATGAGTTGTCGAAAAAAAATAAACTTGTGCTGCGTATGGTATACACGAATATATGTATTGTATATTTGAAATTACAAATCTCTAGTATTTTACGTTATCGCTACGTTCATACGGAAGGACGAAAATGGCTAGATCGACTCAGCTCGTCGTCCTGATCAAGAATATATATACTTTGTGGGGTCTGCAATGCCTCTGCCTGTTACATATTGTCTGTATGAACGCGCTATTAAAACTGAAACGCTGTTATTTCGGTCAATTTAGCAGTTTAAGAAGTGGGATTTGGAATATATACTCGTGTACATCACCCCGACACAAAAAGATATGGTGTCTATATCTGCGCCCACTATGAGCGTGTGGGCGTATATTTTACAGTTTAGCTCTAAAACTAAAAGCATCCAAATTTGGGATCTGGTTTATTGCTGACCTCCCCTTAAGATGAATCAAATATTATATATATTATATTACCACGCCCCCGTGGCAAATCGGGAGTTTCTATATCGCGATTTGTATAAATCCTGTAATATTTTGTACACTATAGAGTTAGAGACTTGAAATTTGGAATATACATACATGCAGGTAGATCACCCCAAACCAGAACTAGAGGGATGGGCTAACTTCGGCCATGCCGAAGTTTGGTAATACACTTGCAATTGCAAAGGATATAGATACAGTTTTTTCTGATTTGCCACTCCCCCAACAATTGGATATATATAATTTTTGGGCAATCGATTAAGCAGGGCAGGTGTAAAATTGTAGAAGATACAGTTTTTTCCGATTTGCCACGCCCCTAATGGGCGTAGATATATATTCTTTTTTTCAAGGGGTGGTTGATACAACTATATGTTTTAATTTTCAAGTCTCTGGCTTTAACAGCATTCAAAATATTGGAGGATTTATGTTAAGCACTATATAGACTTTCCCGATTTGCCACGCCCCAAGTAGGCGTGGATATATAACTTTTTGATTAATCTGAAGGGGAGGTCAAAAGTATATTACTTTTTATACCCTTGCAAAAAGGGTATATTAATTAAAATATATTCTTGATCAGCAAGACGAGCTGAGTTGATATATCCATGTCCGTCTGTCCGTCTGTCTGGATCAACGAAATCTCCTCCGAGACTATTAGAGCTACAGAACTGAAATTTTGCACATAGGCTGGAATGTTCTGCAGGCATTGTATATCTCGAAACCTTTCGGATCGGATGACTATATCCTATAGCTCCCATAGGACAGATCGGTTTTAAGAAATCTTTTATTGGGATAACTTCGATGTTATTAAAGTCAGAGACTTGAAATTTGGAATATATACTCCTGAGTTGCACCCAAATACAACAAGTAAGAACGTTGCAGTCGGGCGCCACCGACTGCGTCAGACTCTGTTCCTGTTAAAGGTGTGTAGGCTCAATAAATATGTAGACCGTCCGTCCGTCTTTCCGTATGTTTGAATGCGAGATTATTGAGATTCCTTTTTTGAGCATGTCTTTTACATCAATTTAGCTACAGTCATACAATTTTACATATAGCTTTTTATACCCTGAACCCATTGAAAATGGGAATTCAGGGTATAATGGTTTTGTGACAATGTATGTAACAGGCAGAAGGAGGCGTGGCAGACCCCATAAAGTATATATATTCTTGATCAGGACGACGAGCTGAGTCGATCTAGCCATGTCCGTCTGTCCGTCTGTCCGTCCGTCCGTCTGTCCGTCTGTCCGTCTGTCCGTCTGTCCGTCTGTCCGTCCGTATGAACGCAGTGATCTCGTAAACCACAAAAGCTAGAGATTTGAGATTTTAGATATATATTCTTGTATACCATACGCAGTACAAGTTTATTTTTTTTTTCGATAACTCATCCTATTTCCTTATTATCGATAACAATCGATATTTTGACTTTGTTTTTAAGCTATAACTTTTAGACCATAATACCTAGAGACGCCAAATTGACTATGTAGGTTGCTGTGATGTAAATACAGATAATAAACTTATTAAATTTTGGATACCTCTCCCCATTAGCCCCATAAGTGGAAAAAACGTATTTCAAATACTAGGGAGTTGGGATTTCGTATATATACACCTCTAGATGTCAATATTATGTCCTGAAAATTTCATTAAGAAAGTAGATCTAGAACCGAAGTTATTTAACAATGAATTTCTCATAATGCTGCATAGAATGCAGCCCAAGCGTAGCCGCTAAATCATCTACGCAGTAAGCGGCGCGCGTGCTTGTGTATGTATATGTGTGCGTGTGTGGGTGCACGCAGAGGGTAATATGTACCGGTAAAAGATATAAGCTAGATTGTTTAAAACACTGCCTCGGACTTGGTTCAGGGGATCTCGTAGTCGGGCAGACCCGACTAGAGCTTTCTTACTTGTTTAAAATAAAATACTATTTTGGTTTTTATTATATATTTTGGATACTGGCTCCACATTTCACAAAATCAATTTAATAAAAGTTTAGTTGCAAATAAAGCCACATTTACATTTTTAAATTTAAATTTCATGAACAGTAACCCACATGTCAAATTTGGATGCTCTACGTCTAAGACTGTAGGAGATACAGTTTTACCCTATTTGCCACGCCCCAAATGGGCGTAGCTATATATAACATACATTTTTGGGTAGAGGTAGGATACTAGTATATATATTCCAAGTCCCAACTCTCTGACGGAAATATTGCCGAAATTATCACGGTTTTAGTAAAAGATATAGTAATTCCCGATTTGCCAAGCCCCCAGAAGACGTGGATACATAACTTTTGACTTATCTTAAGAAGATGTCAACAGTATCCCACATGAAAAATTTGGACGCTCTAGCTCCAAAACTGTAGGAGATACAGTTTTATCCGATTTGCCACGCCCTTAATGGGCGTAAATATCTATAATATATATTTTTGATTCCGAGTGATCTACTTGCACATGTATTCCAAATTTCAAGTCTCTAGCTCTTAATACGCTCAAAATATTATAAGATTTATACAAATCGCTATATATATATTCCCGATTTGGTACGCCCCCAGGGGGCGTGGGTATATAACTTTTTGATGTAACTTAAGGGAAGGTCAACAGTAACCCACATGCCAAATTTGGATGCTCTAGCTTCAAAGCTGTAGAAGATATAGTTTTATCCGATTTGCCACGCCCACAATGGGCGTAGATATATAATCTATATCTTAAAACGTCCGCGTGGTGTACACGAATATATATTCTAAATCCCATTTCTTAGACTTCAATATTGACTAAAATAACAGCGTTTTAGTCTTAATAGATATAGCATTTCCCGATTTGCCACGCCCCCTGTGGGCGTATCGGAAAAATACTCAAACTTGATCTGACGCGGGTACACACGAGTATATATTCCAAATTACAAGTCTCTAGCTTCTATAGTGTCCAAATGCTGCGCGTTCATACAGACAGACGGACAGACGGACAGACGGACAGTCGGACAGACGGACAGACGGACAGACGGACAGACGGACAGACAGCAAGACGGACATTGCACAAATCCAATAGACTCTTTTTCCCTTTGGGAACAGAGTCTAAAAAGATATAGATATAGATATAGCTACGCCCTTTGGGCGTTTTGAATCTAGAGCATCCAAATTTGGAAAGTAATATACTTTTGGCCTCCCCTTCAGATTGATCAAAAAGTTATAAGTTCACGCGTACTTGGGGCGTGGCAAATCGGGAAAGTCTATATAGTGCTTAACATAAATCCTTCAATATTTTGGATGCTGTTAAAGCCAGAGACTAGAAACCTCAAACATAATGTATTTGTATCAACCACCCCTAGAAAAAAGACATAGCACACATATGTACGACCATTAGGGAAGTGGCAAATCGGAAAAAACTGTATCTTCAACCATTTTATACCTTGAGTCCCAAAAATTGACAACAACGTTTAACTTCACCGTTTCGACAAAATTGTGAAAAATTATATATATCCGCCTCTTTAGCTATATATATTATATATTATATTATATCTATATTTGATATACAGGCTACTGTTGCCCTGCTCAATAGATTGACTAAAAATTATATATATCAACTTGTTGGGAGCATGGCAAATCAGATAAAACTATACCTATATCGTTTACAATTGCAAGGGTATTACCAAACTTCGATATGGCCGAATTTATTCATCCCTCTAGTTTTTTGTTGCATTCATATTATTATCTGTTTGTATATACATATGTATAAATGCAAACTCGAACAAAGGTTCAGGAGATCTAGTAGTCGGGCAGTCACGACTAGAGCGTTTTTACTTGTAATACCCTGGACCCATTGAAAATGGGATTTCCGGGTACAATGGTTTTGTGATAATGTAAGTAACAGGAAGAGGGAGACGTGGCAGAACACACAAAGTATATATATTCTTGATCAGGACGACGAGCTGAGTCGATCCAGCCATGTCCGTCTGTCTGTCTGTATGAACGTAGTGATATCGTAAACCACAAAAGCTAGAGATTTCAAATTTTAAATATACTTACATATATTAGTGTATACCATACGCAGTTCAAGTTTATTGTTTTTTGGATAGCTAATCGTATTTCTTTATTATCGATAACAACCATGTTCATAACTTAAAGACCAGCTAGAGAGCTACAGACACCAAATATACAATGTAGGTTTATATGATGAAAATACAGATAATGAATGCTTCAGACTTTGGATACCACCCTCCAATTTCCCCAAAACGGAGTAAAAGGTATTTCAAATACTAGGGAGCTGGGATTTCGCATTTATACACTTTTTGATGTTTATATTATGTCCTGAAAATTTCATTGCAAAGTACATCTTGAAACAAAGTTATTTAACAATCAATTTCTCATAGAGCTGCATGTTTAAGTGTGCGTGTGTGTGCGCGTAGAGGGTAATGTGTATAGATAAAAGATGTCAGCTAGATTGTTTAAAACACCACCTCAGGCTTGGTTCAGGGGATCTCCTAGTCGGGCAGACCCGACTAGTGCGTTCTTACTTGTTTTATGTAGGCTATCTTATTTTCTTTATGTTGACACGCTCATAGTCAACATTTTTAAAATAATAAAAATAAATAAATTGCCACGCCTCCTTCTGCCTGTGACATACATTGTCACAAAACAATTGAAATCCGATTTAAAATGGGTTCAGGGTATAAAAAATATATATATATATATAAATAGGGGTAGAGGCTATCATTGTTCGGTGGAGATTTGAAATATAATGAATCGCCTAAAAATAAGGCCAAGCCATTTAGAAAATTGAAAATATAGTTGGCTGATCCACTTCAATGGTATTAAACGCTATTTAATATAAAAGTAAATCTGAAAATCGAGGTGTTTTGTGCCATTTCTAAAAAAAAGCCGTTACAATCCAGAAATCTGATAAAAAATTATTTAAATCTGTCGATTATTAATGTTATAGTTTGTCCTTGACTGATGAAACAAATTTTCAATGTCAATAGCCCCAGGGAGGTATCCCATTGGCCAAGAAGCATGACTAAAATTTGCAAATACCTATGACGCCTGACCGGCTAAGTAGTGGTGTAACAAATTTTGAACGGATAAGTCCAAAATCATACTTTTTTGGTGGATCAGGCTTCACAATTCTGGATTAATAAATATCGTGGACAGCTAACAGTCCGCACACTAGACAGGGTGTATCATAATATAGACCTGCTTTTCCTCTAAGTGAGTAGGGCCTATATATGACCTGGATGTATTTGTAAATATATTAAAGAAAACACCCTGCTATCATATGCAGCTTGAAAAGTGCCACTAAAATGGATGTTCCAGCAGGATAATGATCAAAAATATTCCTGCAAGCCGGCAAAGGATTAGTTTGTATCCGAGAATATCCACTTTTTGTCATAGAAAGCTCAGTTCCCGGACATACATCTATACGAAAACTTAGTGGGAGATGTTAAGAGACATATAGAAACTGGAAGTCTGACAAACAAGGACCAATTATGACCGTCTGTTAAAATAAATGACCCAAATCCTTTTGAAGCGTGGTCAGGATCTTTATGAATCAATACCGAATTAGGGACTTAAAACAAAATATTAGGCCATAACAAATAAAAATTATTAGTATTAGGTTAACTTTGACTAACATTTCTTGAATTCTTTTAACTTTTTAGTCGCCATTACTATTTTAATGAACAGCAGAATTTTCAAACAATTTTGTGCGAAAGTCCTGGTGGGCAAAAAAAAAAAATAAATTATATGGCCAAAGTTGCATTAATATTCAAAAATATATGTAAAGATTCTTATTTTCCTAATTTTATGTCGATATTTTGCATTTATCATTAAATATTTGACCAATTGCATGAAACTCAACCGCGTTCCTATTATTTTTAATACACCAATATGTACACATCTATGTAGGTACATACTTATGTATGTATGTCTTTACAATACAATGTATGGAAATAACTAGAGGGATGGGCTAACTTCGGCCATGCCGAAGTTTGCTAATACCCTTGCAATTGTAAAGGATATAGATTTAATTTTCTCTGATTTGCCATGCCCCCAACATATCTCCATATAATTTTTGGTCAATCTATTGACCAGGACAAGAGTAACCTATAAATTAAATTTTGAAGTAACTATAAAACTTTCGAAGATATAGTTTTCTCCGATTTGCTGCGCCCCAAAGAGGCGGATATATATAATTTTCCATAATTTTGTCGAAACGGTGAAGCTCAACGATTTAATTAATTTTTTAAACTCTAGGTGTAAAATTGTAGAAGATACACTTTTTTCCTATTTGCCACGCCCCAAACGGGCTTAGATATAAATGCTATCTTTTTTTCTAGGAAATATATGTTTAAAATTTCAAATCTCTGGATCTAACAGCACCCAAAATATTGCAGGTTTTATGTTAGCACTATATAGACTTTCCCGATTTGACACGCCCCAAGTAGGCGTGAACTTATAACTTTTTGATCAATCTGAAGAAGAGGCCAAAAGTATATTACCTTCCAAATTTGGATGCTCTAGCTTCAACACTATAGAAGATATAGTTTTACCCGATTTGTATGGGGTGCAATTCAGGAGTATATATTCCAAATTTCAAATCTCTGACCTTAATGTTAATTAAGCGTCGAAGCTATCCCACTAAAATATTTCTTAAAACCGATCTGTCCTATGGGAGCTATAGGATATCGTCATCCGATTCCGAGATATACAATGCCTGCAGCACATTCCAGCCTATGTGCAAAATTTGAGCTCTGTAGCCTTAATAGTCTCGGAGGAGATTACGTTGATCCAGACAGACAGACAGACGGACATGGCTATATCAACTCAGCTCGTCTTGCTGATCAAGAATACATATACTTTATAATGTCGGAGATGCTTCCTTCTCTGCGTTGCAAACTTCTGACCAAAATTTATATACCCTTTTTGCAAGGGTATAAAAAATGAAGTGTAAATAAATGACGACACAAAGACAACACCAATAGCAACAACAGCAACAGTGCCAGCAAAATCAAGAGCAAAAACAACAACCAATTTTATGAAAGTCACAGTCAAGGTCAACATGCGTGCATAGACACACAGCACAACAATGGCGCGGAAAAGACAGCGGTAAATTCAAACATATACGTATATGTGTACATACATATGTATGCATGTATGTATATGGTATACGCGCTGTTGTGTCAGTGGGTCCGAGTGCGATCAAACTGTGTTCTGCCACATGCTTCACGCTTGCTGTCACACACTCGCTGCTAGCCTATGGATTAAGCTACATAGAATTCGCAAGAAGCGAGGGAGCAGATAACGCGAGCGAGAGTGCACAAATTATAATCACAAGTTCGTGAGTGGGGTGTTCTGAGAGTGAGTGTGGGTACGCCGATCGCTTATGTAGGGAGTACAAGGGAGTGCAGCGCAGCGAAGCTCATATGTAAGTAAGTATTTTAGCATCGGTTTTGCTGTTTGAAGCCATCAAGCAATAAGGAAAAACTAAGAAACCAGCACAGATGAATTCAATATACATGTACATGTACAGTGACGAACAAAATTATTGGCACAGCAAGCATTTTTAACTTTCTGGCCAACTTTTGACCCTTTAAATATCGATAAATAAAAAATAAAACAAATTATCAATTAAATTAAACTATTTATTATAAATTACCACATTTTTTTTATTTTAAAAGTAACAACTAGTATTAATATTAAATTAAATTAAAAAAAATGGTGTATTTCGCTGAACAAAATTATTGGCACACCCAAAGAAAAACTTTAAAAAAAAATACAAAAAAAAATTGTTAATATTTTGTGCTCAAGCCTTTAGCCTTAATGACGGCTGATAAGCGAGCTGGCATTGAGTCTACTAATTTTTTTGTTGTTTGTTCCCCAATATTCTGCCATTCTTCAACTAGGGCTTGCTTTAAGTCGGCTTTTGTTGATATAGCCTTCTTTCTTACACGCCTATCCAATTCTTCCCACAAATGCTCAATGGGATTGAGGTCTGGGGACTGTGGTGGGTGGGGCAGCACATGGGCGGCATTATAGGCAAGCCACATTTTTACGATGTGGGCAGAATGCTTGGGGTCGTTGTCGTGCTGAAATGTGAATGAATCGGGTAAGTTCAGTTTTCCGGCACTTTTTTTGAGGTTCTCCTTCAAAATATTAAGATAACCAGTCTTATCCATGATGCCGTCTATAAATACCAATTCACCCACACCTGAAGCAGACATGCAGCCCCACACCATAACTGTTGGTCTTATATTCAAATTTTCGAATTCAGTGTTAGGCTTTCTCCAAATAGTTTGGCGCCCATCCGATCGGAAGATATTGAACTTGCTTTCATCGGAAAACAACACCTGATGCCAGTAGTCCGGGGGCTTGCATATAAACTTCTTGGCGTAACCCAAACGTCTTTTTTTATTGGAATTTGAGATGTCGGGTTTTCGTCTAGCCACGCACGCATGGTAATTGGCCTTGTGCAGTACTCTGCGGACAGTAATCGGATGAACATCCTTTCCAATTTCATTTTTTACATAAACAGCTATCTGTGTTGAGTATATATTGGGGTCCACTTTCACTTTTCGAACGATTTGGCTGTATTCGCGGCTGCTCAAAAACTTTGGGCGACCTGTGTGCTTGCTACTCTCTAAGTTTGAGGCTCCTTTGAAGCGATGTACGATGCTTCTAATTGTAAAGCGGCTTCTATCCATTATTTCCCCTATTTCCGAGTATGATTTGCCCTGATCGTGCAAATGTAGCATTATATTCCTTTGAGTTATGGATGTTTCTTTTTGCTTAGGTGCCATTATTAAAGCAAACAATAAATTAGGAGTGTTTCTAACTTAATTTAAAATCTCCAAATAAAAATAGAAGAAATTTTGAATAACGATATATATTAGGATGCCAAATTGCCAAAAATAGAGTTGCCACATAGTTTAAATCATTTAAAAAAAACCTAAGTGGCCTAACTGTGCCAATAATTTTGTTCAGCGAAATACACCATTTTTTTTTAATTTGATTTAATATTAATACTAGTTGTTAATTTTTAGAAAAAAAAATTCTGTTTATTTATAATAAATACTTCAATCTAATTGGTAAATTTTTTTTTAGCATTTATCTTTATTTAAAGGGTCAAAAGGTGGCCAGAAAGTTAAAAATGCTTGCTGTGCCAATAATTTTGTTCGTCACTGTATATTGACTTGTATATTGACTTCATATGTACATACATATGTGCAATATATGTATGTATGCATGCGTGTAAAAATGTATGTACATACATACATGTATGTATGCATGTACATATGTCTGTTTGCACATAATTTAATTTTAAATGCTGACTTCTGCAGTTGTTGTCGCAGTCGTAAACAATGACTCACTCCCAATAAGCACCAGTACAAGCACACATAGTCAGATGTACATACATACATATGTAGATGCTCTCTTATACAAACACACATACGCATACAAACACACACAAGTCGCACAAAAGGCAAACAAATGGCTAGGTCGGTCGTTCACCTGCGTTCGCTTTGGTTTTAGCAAAAGAGAACGGCGTTCATAACTTAAGAGATCCAACGAACAAATCGTGTGCGCGCCCCCACAGATTAGAGCAAAAATGTTTATACTCTCTGTGTGCTTGTGTGAGTGGCCGGTCTTTCATTGCTCTCGAATGTTGCTCTCTTACGTTGAGTACTTCAAAACGCTTCTGGTTTTTGTTGTTGTTGTTGTTTTCGTGTCAATGTTCTATCTCATTTGTGTTGTTGCTTTCGCTCTTGTTTAGGGTTTAATGACATTGCCGGTTTTCTGTTTTTTCTTCTTTTTGCGTTTGTTCGTTTGTCTGCTTGTTTATTTATTCTTGCAAGCCAAATAGCAGCACAAGCGGCCTCGTCATACAGGCGACAGAGAAGATAGCATTCGATTACCTACAAATTTATGTAACTTACATATATGCACATATGTACTACATATGTACATATGTATGTTATTATGTTATGTTAACAAAGACTTCTCAAAGACTTCAAATTTCAGCAAAAGAAAATCATTTAATAGAAATATGAATATGTATGTACATACATACATATAAATGTACATAAATTGGAATGTACATATGTATGAATGTGAATAAAGGCTATTATATGTACATATATTAGATCAGAAACGTTTACTTCTTTTATTCAACATCATACATGTATATATAATACATATTATGAACATATGTATGCATGTATGCATGTCTGTATTTATGTATTTATGAATGTACAAAGCCTCTTTGCATTTGCTTTCACATCAGTGTAACAACACCGATCATAAGTGACAATTTTGTGGGGTATGCAGCATAAGCAGCAACTGCGTTGATGACGAAGCCAACTTACAACGAAGCAGCGTTTTTACAGTGCGGTATTTTCATTATTTCTATGCTTAATAAAATCAAATTTTCATAGGCTATGCTTGATTGACACATATACATACATACATATACATATATGTACATAGACTAAGGTAATTTAACAACCTTTAAAAAAAACTTTAATATACATACATACATACATATGTATGTATTTATGACATTGCTGTGTATTGACTTCATCGATGTATGTAGTTAAATCGATATACATACATACTTATGTGGAATTTTTTTAACTAAATTTTATTATCCTAGAAATAATATAATTTTTATGAGCAAACAACAATTTTAGGCATTTGATTTTGATTAATGCATTCTGTTCATTACGTGTATTATTTTTCAGTTGTTGCTGCTGTCGGTCGTTTGATAGCTGCGCTTCCTCGCATTTATTCGTTGCTGCCGGCTGACGCAGCGACATTGCTACTTTAAGCTTATTTCTTCTTTTTTTTGCTTTTGTTTTAGCTCGCACAAATGTGTGTTAGCGGCGGTCATTCACACCGAACGTGCCCTTTCGAGAGTAGTGCGAGCTCTCTCCCTCTCTCACGCACACAGATACTCGGCACTCTTGCAAGAGAAACAGTGCGTGAAATATGTACATATGTATGCGCGAGCAGTTTTGTATACGTATGCGTGTGCGTGCGTGTAGTAGTACAATGGCAACAACAGCAGAAACGCAAAGTTAAACTTGTAAATGTTCAAAATAATATTTAGACTCATTGATAATGAATGTGTACACATATGTACATATATTATTTGTCGCTTTACTTGCATATGCAAAATATAAAACAAGTAATAATATAATAAGCCAGCTTTTGTTTCTCATGTTATTTATAATTGTACCAATGCGCCTTCCGCGTCATTGACGTCACTATGCAAAATTACGCAATTTTATACGGCCAAGCGGCGAGTGACTAATTTAACCATATCTTTAATACACATATCCATACATATGCACTCTGTCGCAATAAACATGAATGCATATGCTTGAACACACAGATTGACTGAACCGAGACAAAAACATGAGAGCTGTGGATTAGTGTAAAAGTAAAAGGTCATTGAACGAACATTGTACCTATTTTTGCTATTTACACAAACACACATAAACTTATACTTTTATATACATATATCGTAGACGATTGTTATAACCACACATAGACATGTATTTACAAAACTAAAAAATACAACTACAACAATCGAATAAAGCGAAGCCAAGTACTTCGCCTTAAACACATACATATACACTCACAGAGACATACATATGTATGTTCGTACATACAAGTTTATTCGCCGCACTAAGCGAAAATGGAGAAATTGGAGAAATGGAAATGGTGAAATGCCTGAGCCGAAATCAAATAATGGGCAAGGGCAAACGCTGTAAAGCAACGCCGCTGGCAAGGAAGCATCTCCGACTATGTAAAGTATATACAGTGGAAGCTCCCCTGGGCGGACAGCCACGGTTCCAATATTTTTTGTCCAGCTGCGTGAGATGTCCGCTTGGGGGAAATGTCAAAAAATTGGCTGTACAATAATCTCTTCATCTGCATCGCATAGTTCAATATCACTTTGACTAGTATTATTAATTTCAATGCTCTTGTCGTCTGTGGGTAAAGAGCTATTTATTTTTAAAAAATATTCAAAATTTTTTTTTCAAATTTTGAAGTTAAACTTAATTATGATCTATTTAAAAGTGTTTTTTTGTCCGCCTGCGAGAGACTTTTGTATAAAAATGTTCGGAACGGATTTTGTATGAAAATCATGCTAAAAATCTTGGGACTATAAAATTCGTCCGGTTACGGGAGACGTCCGCCTGCGGGAGCTGTCCGCGACTAGAGCTTTCACTGTATGTACATATGTACATATATTCTTGATCAGCACGACAAGCTGAGTTAAAATAGCCATGTCCGTCTGTATGTCTTTCTGTCTGTCTGGATCAACGCAATCTCCACCTAGAGTAGTAAAGCTATAGTGCTGAAATTTTGAACACAGACTGTATTCTGCTGCAGGCATTGTATATTTCGGAGTCATCGGGATCGAAATACTATATCCTATAGCTCCCATAGAACAAATCCGTTATAAACAAGTAAGAACGTTGCAGTCGGGCGCCACCGACTGCGTCAGACTCTGTTCCTGTTAAAGGTGTGTAGGCTCAATAAATTATTTTTTTTTTCGTAAATTTAAATTTCATGAACAGTAACCCACATGTCAAATTTTTATGCTCTACGTCTAAGACTGTAGGAGATACAGTTTTACCCTATTTGCCAAGCCCCAAATGGGCGTAGCTATATATAACATATATTTTTGGGTAGAGGTAGGATACTAGTATATATATTCCAAGTCCCAACTCTTTGACGGAAATATTGCCGAAATTATCACGGTTTTAGTAAAAGATATAGTAATTCCCGATTTGCCACGCCCCCAGAAGACGTGGAGACATAACTTTTGACTTATCTTAAGAGGAGGTCAACAGTATCCCACATGCAAAATTTGGACGCTCTAGCTCCAAAACTGTAGGAGATACAGTTTTATCCGATTTGCCACGCCCTTAATGGGCGTAAATATCTATAATATATATTTTTGATTCCGAGTTATCTACTTGCACATGTATTCCAAATTTCAAGTCTCTAGCTCTTAATACGCTCAAAATATTATAAGATTTATACAAATCGCTATATATATATTCCCGATTTGGTACGCCCCCAGGGGGCGTGGGTATATAACTTTTTGATCTAACTTAAGGGAAGGTCAACAGTAACCCACATGCCAAATTTGGATGCTCTAGCTTCAAAACTGTAGAAGATATAGTTTTATCCGATTTGCCACGCCCACAATGGGCGTAGATATATAATCTATATCTTAAAACGTCCGCGTGGTGTACACGAATATATATTCTAAATCCCATTTCTAAGACTTCAATATTGACTAAAATAACAGCGTTTTAGTCTTAATAGATATAGCATTTCCCGATTTGCCACGCCCCCTGTGGGCGTATCGGAAAAATACTTAAACTTGATCTGACGCGGGTACACACGAGTATATATTCCAAATTACAAGTCTCTAGCTTCTATAGTGTCCAAATGCTGAGCGTTCATACAGACAGACGGACAGACGGACAGTCGGACAGACAGCAAGACGGACATTGCACAAATCCAATAGACTCTTTTTCCCTTTGGGAACAGAGTCTAAAAATATTTTGGTAGGAAGAAGTTCTGCGCTATTGAAGTCTAAGATTTGAAATTTGAAATAAATAGCTATGCCCATTAGTGTCCTGGCAAATCGATAAAAGCTGTACAAATATACTTCTACGAATTTATATCTTGAGACTCAAAAATTGATAAATACGTTAAGCTCTAACGCCCTTTGGGGCGTGGCAAATTGGAGAACAGAGGAGGCCTTATAAAACTTATTTGTAAAATTTTGGGGCTCTAGCTATAAAACTGTGGAAGATATATGAGTTGCAAACTTCTGACCAACATGAATATATTGCCTTTTTGCATGGGTAGGATTACAGTGAAAGCTCTCCTGGGCGGACAGCCACGGTTCCAATATTTTTTGTCCACCTGCGTGAGATGCTTGGGGGAGATGTCAAAGAATTGGCTGTACAATAATCTCTTTATCTGAATCGCTTAGTTGAATATCACTTTGACTAGTATTATTAATTTCAATGCTGTTGTCGTCTGTGGGTAAAGAGCTATTTACTTTTAAAAAATATTCAAAATTTTTTTTCAAATTTTGAAGTTAAACTTAATTATGATCTATTTAAAAGTGTTTATTGTCCGCCTGCTAGAGACTTTTGTATAAAAATTTTCCAAAAAATCGTGTCCGCTTCCGGCCCAGGGAGCGTCCGCCCACGGGAAGGGTTTTTTTATGAAAATCATGCTAAAAATCTTGGGACTATAAAATTCGTCCGGTTACGGGAGATGTCCGCCTGCGGGAGCTGTCCGCGACTAGAGCTTTCACTGTATATAAATACGCCTTTTGCAGGCGTTGCAAATTGATAAAAAACAATTAAGAAAGCTCTAGTCGGGTCTACCCGACTACGAGATCCCCTGAACCAAATTCGAGCTGATGTTTTAAACAACCTAGCTTACATCTTTTATCTATACATATTACCTCTGCGCGCATATACACATGCACACATATACACATGCCCACATATATTCACATGTACACATATACTCATGCACACATATACACATGCACACATATACACATCAAATAAAACATAAAACGAGTATGATGAGCTGAACTAGATATATTTTATCCAGACAAAAACTAACTTAATTATTTACGGATGATTTCATTTGGCTTGTGAGTTACCTAGGAGGGTGAAAAATTGATTTTACGGCAAACCAACGTCATGATCCCGCAATCCATATACTGCACATTTCACAAAGACATCCTCTCCTGAACAAACTTTCCGAACTAAGGAAACTAAGGAGCTAAGGAAGAAAGTTGATCCAAGTTGACAGGAATAAGACGATTCTAAACGATGTTTTAGTTGCAGGCAGAGTGGGAATAAATTGATTAAATCAGAAAACTTAGTTCCATGTCAAAACGCCTAAAGATGTAATTCTAAAAAATAGAAAAAAATAATTATAATAAACTAGAATTCACTTATTTATTTACATATTTTTTTAAGTTCCTCTTATTTATGAACATAAATTAAAAATAAAGTTGAATTTTTCCATTTACTTCAAGTTGCATTCAATTGCGAAAATATTCATGCACATTCATACTTTATATATGACGATTCTTCAATTAACATTAATAAAAATGCGAATTAGTTTATTTGCTTTAAATACTGCTTCCTGTGTGTACACATACATATATAGCTAATGCTTGACAAAGAGGCTATAAGCTAGTCCTTCACTTGCCTTATTGTAAAGTTCTCGCAATCTTCCTGAGGTATAAGTCGCAATCTCATATCGTTGGCCAAATGGAGCACTGCATAGAACGCCACCGAGGGCGAAAGGGAATCGGCCATTTTGGTGCTCAGCACGGAGGGCAGTTGCTCGTAGACCTCCTTAAAGCTAGTCAGACCCTTGGCATAATGCTCCTCCTGTCCAATTGGATGGACGGGCATCTTATCCTCTTCCATTGACGAATTAGTTAGCAATTGTTTTTGAATCAGCGAATTGCAGCTGACTTTGAGATTCTTCATATCAATTACCTTGGCACGTTTCGCAAAGGGCACAATTACCTTGGTGACCTGTTAAAGAGCAGATACAAGAGATAAGTATTGTTTTGAGTATATTTTTTAAATTCACTCACCTGTGAGGGTGCTCCCTTAAAATCAGTGGATATCTCAAGAACCGTATCATTCGCTTGAGTTAGATTGTCACATGCGTTCGGTTCACTGGAAAGGCGAAACGATGCTAATCCAGGATCACCGCCATCTAAGCTGCTCACATACATTTCGTTAGGCAAGCAAGCCGAATCCCGTACAAAGTCATCATCAAAGAGTTCAGAATGGTCGACAGCATCGTCGCCGGCCGTGCTCAGGTTCCTATCCATGTCAGCGTTATCATTATCATCATCATCCTGCACCCCAAAGCGACGGCTCACCTTGATGCTGGGTGCATAATCGTACTTAAAAAAGTAATTCGAATCAAACTCATATTTCGTGGGCAGCAACAGTTTGCGTGCATCCCAGCGCTTTTGGCAGTTGACCTTGCGCAGCTTTGTGTTGGCATCCAACGGCACGAATAGACTCTCTGTAAACTGGCCAAAATTTAACGGTGCGCTGTGTCGCTTCGCTGTCTGCACGGCGGCACGGCGTCCTCGTGTTGCAACTGCTGTGCTGGCCCTGGCTCCTGCGTTATCATGTGGCTTTTTGAATTTCCAGTGTGACGGTCCGGCCCAGAACTGAGAGATGTGATCCATGGGCCGATACGAGTACTCCAGCTTAGATCTGCCGTCAACGGGTCTCAGATCTTCGATTACCACCGGATTCTTGAGCAAGACACTGCAATGCTGCAACGTCGTTCGCTCCTCGTTTGTCAGCTCCTCCAGCTCGTTGTAATCAACTTCTAATATTGGCGGCATAGCATCCAAGTCCGGCATCGGCTCGCACTCAGCATTGATGTCAAATGCCATCGAAAGCTCGTCCGCATTGTCCACACCCATATCGTCGTCTGTATTCTGCACAGACACCGGATCATTGGGACTGCTCGGATTGGGCAAATCACTTATAATGTAGCCAGTGTGCAGCGGTCGGAGGTTCAGCTGATCATAGCGCTGCATCTTCTTCACCCACTCCGCACTGACCAGATTCTGTGTCTGCTTTATACTATTATCTACTGATGTATAATCCTGTATCTCTTCTGGCAACTTTTGGTCCTGCCAGAAACGATAGTTGGTGCGCAGTTGCAGCTCAGAGTCCACCGTCGGCAATATGTTGTGCATTAGTCGATTGGAAGCATTTATGGAACCCACCGTAGAGTTTAGTTTGCCAAACACCGGATCCTGCAACGGAGCCGTATCCAAACGTGCATTCAGCGTCTCCTTGTTCTTGGTCACCGTGGATACTTGTCTGCGCTGTCGTTTCTTAGCTTTTGGCGCCGGTCCTGCACTCCCTTCGGCGGCATCTTCGGCAGCACCGCCAGCGGCCTGGCCGGCAATACTATCATCATTATCATCGGCGGCTGCATCCAGCTGATGTTGTGTGAGCGTACGTGCATTGAGGCCAGCTGACATGCGCATGGCATCCAAGTAGACGGAGTCCACGCGCAGGCCATACACCTTCGAGCAGGCCTCCAATGACGAACCAGCTATCTGAAAGATAATGAACTATTAGATGGGGATTCAATGTGAGTTGCAGCGCTTACCTTAAAGTTGCTGAGCGCCTTGTGATGTCGATCGAGCAAATTGGATAGCGTGTCGATCAGCGACAAACTCCAGGCATTGTCGCGGCTCAGCTTGTTGCCATTATAGATCTCCAAACACTTTTTTATTGTCTCATCCTCCTCGATTGACTCCAGGACGCTGCTATCCCGGGGTCGCGCTTGCTGCTGCAGCAGCGTGTGACGTCGCGCCTCACGGCGTTCCGCTTCATCGTCGTTCACCATGGGCGTCAGATCACGCCGCATACTCTCGCGGTGGCTGCCGACCGCGGAACGACGCAATGGCGTCTCGGAACGCGGTAACGTCATGATCTCTGGATTCCGAGCGGGAAACTATTTTACAATTATACAATTTATTTAACAATTATACAATTTAAAATAAAGGTGCGCCGGCCGCTTTTCTCTGCGACAACTAACAATCAGCCGAATCCTAGCGTTGAGAATATAACACGTTTTTGCAAATAATTTCACTTAACTATTGCTTGTGTCTTATTATTCACTTCTCTTTTATGTCTCTCGTTTTGGCGTTACGCTTGTATTGGTAATAGTTTACAGTTGCTTTCAAACGACGCTGCAATTTAGGGCTACAGCGATTAAATCGATATTTTGAAAAACTCCTAAGATTTATAGGAATTAGTTTCAATTATATATATATATATATATAATCAAACGTGAAAAGCTGGTTCTAAGGGTCAGAAGAATTTTTATCTAAGACTTAACAGCAAAAGCATTATATACCCTGTATTTTCTATAATACAAAAATAGGCTTAATTTATGTTGAGGGTGAAAAGCGTTTCGCTTGGTTTGAATAAAAAAACTTTACTTTTTTTTTAAGCAAGCGACAAATATATATACACACATATATTTATATATATATGTATATCCTTATACCCTGTATTTGTTCTAGTACAATTATCATATAAAGCTTAGCTTCAATCTATAATCATAATTGTTGCATGACAGCAAGAGACCTTTACATTATCAACAATACTTAAATAATTT
>JAWNOY010000313.1:0-21088 GCA_035045545.1 Drosophila gaucha | reverse complement strand
ACACATGCACACAAGCACGCTCGCCGATTTCTGCGTAGTTGATTTGAATGTATGTGTGCACACGTACAGGCTGCTGCGGCGTGCTTTTTACAATGTTTCCTTTAATAACTTATGTATTACTTAACGGATTTGAATGCAATTTTCTGCATTGAATGCTATTAATTTATTGAAAATACGGTTTTCACTAAAAAATTTAAAAAAAATTAAATTGTGGCTTTGATAATTTTTTTTTTGTGAAATATGGAGCCGGTATCCAAAATATGAAAAAATAGAAAATGTATTTTATTTACAAAGAGCTAAAAACAAAATTTGGTAGCTGTAGCTAAAAATATGTAAAAGATATGGTCAAAAAACTGAATATTGATAACGTTTTAAATCGATATCATTGAAACGGAAAAATTTATCGAATATCTAAAACAAACTAGATATGCGCGCTGTATACACAGACCATCATGCAAAATTTGAAGTCTCTAGCTCTTATATGTTCTGAGATTGACGCGTTCATACATACGGACAGACGGACGGACAGACAGACGGACAGGGCCAAATCGACTCAGCTCGTCGCCCTGATCAAGAATATATATACTTTATGGGGTCTGCCACTCCTCCTTCTGCCTGTTACATACTTTTTGCAAAACCATTATACCCTGATTTCCCATTTTCATTGGGTTCAGGGTATAAAAACGAAAGTTAATAAATCAAACCCAAACTGCCCAGGATACTACTTCATAATTATATTATAATCAAACACCTAACGACACTCGCATCCCATATCACAATTGAATCCACTAATACTGTTGGGCGCAGCACCAGCAGCACAGATAAGTGGTCAGCTTAAAGAGAGCAAAACAATTGGAAGAGAAGCTGTTCATGTGGGTGCTGCTCTCTTAAGCTAATCATTGCCTCTCATGCTCCCCTCTTTCGTCCTAATTCGCACTCTCAGTGCAGCCGCATTGCTAAGCCGATATATATTATAGTGTATAAATTGATCTGTGGCGGACAGCACGACATTTGGTCGCTTGTCGCATTTGTTTAATAACTTTAACTCTTTTATTATTATCATAATTCATATTTGGCGGACAACACGATACCTTCATCGCTTGCTCGCATTTGCTAACTAACTTTTGAGTGCTATACTATTCTTAGCTAGTCGCACGATATTCGGTCGCTTGCAGTGTTATTTCAACATATTTTTGTAATTTATATATATATAAAATTAATATATATCATAAGTTGCATAAACTAACATACATACATATGTAATTCTACAAGAACATAAGCCGTGATTGCTTAAGCTGTGTCGTTTCGTTCGCCGTTACGCTATCAGTTCGCTACAGTGGAGCGCGTTAAGCAACGACCAGTGTGTGTTAAACCATCATCTGCACATATATACAGTGACAATTTTCGTGCTTTAGAATAAGTTAAACGGACGTAAACAAAATTGAATAACCTAAAGTGACCAATGCCAAATTGAGGCATTGCCGTTCAGCGCGTGCGCGCACATTCATATATTTAAATATATGCATATGCATATGCAGTGATCTGCACAATTTGGTGTAACTTTAGTTTGCCCATTTTCGGTTTCCATTCTTTCTCGTCTCGCTTGCAATATAGTGCGCCTGATCAACGGTCGACCCACACATTCTCAAATACAAAGTGTTGCCGTTACATACATTTGCATACGCGATCTCCATCGGTAATTCGCTTGTGCGTTACATCTTTTCGCGACATGGCAACTAAAGACAGTACAGTGGCGCAAATGCAAGGTGCAATCGGTGTACGAACGCTTAAAGACTCTGCAAGCAAAGCTGGATTCTGACTCGTTGACCGAACAAAATCAGAGCAACTTGGCAGTGTTTTTGGATCGCATTAACAAATTAAGCCAACTGTTCGATATGGCACATGACGTATTCATGACGTATATTCTGACGAAGAGTATTCAATTAAGAAAATTAATACTATTTAAAATAACAATTTTTAAAATTAAAATATTTATTATTTGTTTAGTATCACCCTTTAACAAAGTCAATATTGTCTATTGACTGTGAGGTAGGGTGCATGGATTTATCTATATATGTATGTGTGTGTGTATTCTAATGTTGTGTGTTAACAGTAGGTTTATTAGGAGTTAACATTCAGACAACATTAAACATAAATGGACAGTGCCAATTTTTTTAAATGAAATGTACAACTTAGCTGGATAATAGTTGGCAGCAATTAATATACATACATATACGTATGTGCATACAAATGGAGTGTTGCCAGCCCGAAAAATTGCCGCTCAGAGCGAGAGAGGGGCTGGACTGAAATTAATGAAGAGTGGCAATTCACGCTTATGCACATACATATATTAGGGAGAGCGTTATGTACGGATATGTGGAAGAAAGTGCAATCACCGAAAAAACTCAAGAGAGGTTGAATTATAATGGCGGCTGGAGTGATTCAACTTAACAAACATTTCTTAAAAGCGATCTGTCTTATGGGTGGTATAGCATATAGTCGTCCGATCCGGATGATTCCGAGATAAACAATGTCTGCATCAGATTGGAGCCTATGAGCAGCTCTGTAGATCTTATTAGATTGCGTTGATCCAGACAGACGGATAGACAGACGGACATGGCTATATCAAGTCAGCTCGTCTTGCTGATCAAGAATATATATACTTTCTATGGTCGGAGATGCTTCCTTCTCTGCGTTGCAAACTTGTGACCAAAATAAGTATACCCTTTTTCAAGTGTATAAAAATAAAGCAGTAATACGATTGTGATGACAGCTTGTTTCTAAAAAATCTAAGCAAAGACAAACAAGCACAAAACGAACAAACAATGGATCCACTCCAACTTATATAATAGAAGGTGCAGCTAACAGTGCTTCAGCCGAACAGACGAATCGGTAAAAACAGTTTTTCCAGCCAGAAATAGAAGCGGTAAAGCGAAAAGTCAGTAGCCTACAGTTAGAAGCACCAAAGATAAAAGTTTACACAAGAATAACTTGGCCAGAAATACAATGTCAAGTAAATTTAGAATGTGAATATGTGCCTTGGAAGCAATCGTCCATAAACGCATATGATATCTTTATGTCATACGAGTACATAGGAAATGAAGCGCACTACCAAGCTGTCATTATAATATTAAATAAGGCCAGGGGAACTGCCAGAGCCCTATTAATAGCGCACAACACGGTACTAAACTTTGACGCCGTACTAAACTTTGACGCCAAATAGCCAGGCTTCACTGCACATATGCAGACAAAACATCATTCCGGGTCCTACTACATTACGAAAAAAGGGTAGAAATGGTTAGGCAAGACGATCTAAGCTTAATGCTGTACTATGATTCTGTAGTAAAACGGTCATATCATACGGCAACACGACTAAATAACGAAGTCAGAAGCGCTGCTGTACACGCCTTCATATCAAGACTGAAGAATTCCTTTAAGTCTATAGTTTTCCAGTCACAGGCCAAAGACTTGCCAGCCGCATTGGGTTTAGCCAGCATTGGGTTTAGCTATTTACCTCTGCACGCACATACACATTCAAACATATAAACATGAAACACAAGTACGCCTGCCAATTACTGCGTAGTTGATTTAAATGTATGTGTGCACACGTATAGAGAAAATGCTGTGCCGCTGCCGCGTGCCGCTGCCGCGTGCCAATCGCCAAACTGTATTCTTTAATAACTTCTCTATTACTACACGTATTTTGATCAAATTCTTAGCACTGAATTCTTTTATTTTATTGAAAATAATTAGTGGTTTTAATCATTTTTTTTTTGGAAAAAATTGTAAATTGTAAGTAAAACAAAAATTTGTTTTTGAACAAAAAATGTTGAGAGTTGCGGGAATTGAACCTGACACTCCTCGCTTGCAAGGCACCATCTCTAACCATAACACCACACTCTTCATATTCTTCTCAGTGACAAAGACGCCACTAAAGTAGCGGCGGCGAGAATTACAATGAAACTGAAATTGCGATGTAAGAAATAATATTCAAAGAATAATGGACACATTAGACTGTATGTGTGCAAGTTATGAATATGTCCTTTCATCCCACGATGTTCCAGCAACAACTGCTCCGAATGTGGAAGATTACTATTTAGGTAGATTATGGTGAAGGACTTGACTGCGTCCACTTTGGTGATCGCTGGCCTTGTTGCTCAGCAATGTATTTTAATAAATGATAGATTTTAACGGCTGTGTGCCGGAGTACGATTCAGACAATTCTTCTTCTTTATTATAAATCAAACTAAAGCTAAAGACAAAGGCAAAAATATAAGTATACCATAAAAATCAAATTCATCACGCCACCAAGCTGCAGTTGGCACGCCTACTCAGCGTCCTAAGCGACACAGCACTTCAGCATAAGAAGTGTCAGATTACCTCTGCTTATCGTTGCTAGTGCAGAGCACTGAACTCACAATTTGGCGCATCAGCATTATTTAAATGCAGCTATTTAGTATTTATGGTGTTAGTTGTTAACTGCCCCCAATCAGGATTATGACCGTCGGTCATGCTTAAGTTGTCGATCACACGTTGTATCTTCATCGACGCTCATCTCTTCCTTTATCCCTGGAAAAGGATGAGTGAGCCAATGATACCAACCAGAATTTGGGAGATCCAGCGGCATCAATGTCTTTCTTTACCTCCTGGATGGACCGTAAGTTTTCGTTGCTCATTCGGTGTAGTAATGGAATACTCGGAGCTGGGTCATGGCCAATGATGTTTAGGAGCGGTGGCCTCACGATGCCACGCAGCCTCTAGACGGTCCTCCGTTCGTTTACAAATTCGATACCGTTGATGGTCGCTAACCGTTCAAATATTACTAAGTGGGTTCCCTCTGCGAATATCTCTGGACCGTCGTCTGTGCGGATGCGGGCAGTCGCATCGTTGATAATGATAACGCCGTCATCGATGGGCATTATTTCCTCAGATGACTGGGCTGAGTGTGGCATCGGGGCATGTTTCCCGCGTGGAGCGAACACGCACAGGTTTCGCTTCGTGACCGTTCGCAAAAGTTATTGTGCATGGTCTGGATGCACTCGGTGACTGCAAAGGTATCATTTCCGCATTCGGCCAGTGTGTTTTCACCGAGACCTAGAATGGTGAGATAAAGGGTAAATGGTGACCTTCTTACATCTGGATTCAACTTTTGAGAAGGCTATTAGAATATGAACTGTAGGACCCTAATTTTTTAGGCTTCTATCAAGCTAACTATTGTAGTGTCCTGTTTGATAAGTCAACTCAAGTCTGCATGATTTAGGATTGTGGAGCTTACTATATTAGACTTTGCCAAGGTTATTGTGAGGATCAAATTTTGGATCTCAATGGTTAGCATTCTGTTCCTTGCTAAATCGCTTCGTATAGGTGTGGGGTGTCAGCCAAATTGTTTTTTTCGGGATTGTATTATTTGATTTATGGTATCCGTCAGTTTGTTTATCTGGTTTTGAGTTTCGGAGTTTATAGTTATCTGCCTGGAATTTGACTCAATTAGCTGGACTTCTGTTACCCTGATTTTTAGGAAGTCAGAGGTATCTGGAGTGAAGGCCGCTACTTTCAATGCTGTTCCTAGAAAATCTAAGCTCCTCGCCATTCTGTGGCGTACCTTAAGGACGGACAACAGTGTTCTTATGTGGTCTGAATCAACATCTAACAGCTTACGCATATGTGATTGTGGCAAGGAATCGGACAATTTTTCAGTTTCTTCTATCATGCTAACGAGTTCTGAGAGATTGCTGGTCAGCCTCAAGCAGTCACGTTGTTCGAACAACAGTACTTCACTGTCTATTACTGGGATGTAGTTGGCATGCGAGAAGACCCTAGCATTTGCAACTGATAGGATGATGAGCGTCACGAGGGTGAACCCAGAATTTTTAATTGTGGGGTGAGACTATGGTGTTTTATTCTGATGGTCTTAATTTTTAACTAAATAAAAAGGTAAAACTATTTTAGGTTGTCCTTGTGGGCCACCCTCCCCTTAACTAAGACATACGTTCCCAGGTCAGCTTATATTTTCTGCCCAGTGCAAAGAGGGGTTAACTTATTTCCTAACCTCTTGTTATTTTTGAGGAATACTTCTTCTCCTACTTCGAATACTCGGTTTTGTCTGGTTGCGTTACATCGGTCCATTGTGTCTTGTTAGGCTTTGGACAGTCTACCACCAATATCTGAACGGCGCTCGTCGGACCCTGAGTGGAGAATCTCGATTGGTTTTTCTCGAGTGACCGAATGTAGAGTTTTATTGTATTCTATCTTTGGTCTAAGGATTAGTTCAATTGTGTCTTCGATTTTGTTGTCTATTTCTTCTATTAGAAAGTGCGTTTACATTGCTAATGTCTTATTGGTTTTTCAACATGGATGTGATGGTCTCTGAGTTGAATGCGGGTTCATTGTCGCAAATATAAGCGTTCATCCAACTCATTGGCTAACGTCACACCTATACGAATATACTTTTGCCGAGAACGACTGATCGGCAGCTTTGGATGCAGGGAACAGAGTGGAATGCAATGTTACTGACTGTTTACTTCAATGGGGTATTATTTTACCCCGGTATTTTACGCAGTATAATGTCAATATAAGAAAAGATTTTTTTTCTTTTCAGTCTTAATTCTTTTTTATTTGTATTTTATTTCAACAAGTACAAGCTACAGATTAACTTTGAACAATATTGGTATCTTCGTTATTATATCACCTAGCTCATCTTAGGAATGAGCGCTAATTTACTATTTATTATTTATTATTTATTATTATTATTTATTGATTTATGTTGACTAAACGTGTGCAACAGAAGGTAACAAAAAAATGAAAATATATGAATTTACATAAGAAAAATATTATCTAATAATAAGATAGCCTATATAAGATTACATCAAATACCCTAATAATATCACCGACACGTTGGGGGAATTTTATTTGCCCGACCGGCTAGCTATGCCCCAGATCCCAGCTTAAAGTAGTCAGTGATATTACTGGGATCCATAAGACTAAAGATTTTGTTATTAGGAAACTTAAACAAAATTAGTACGTATTAAACTAAGTAGTGTAAGTAAATAGAAATAAAAAGTAGATAGTGATTTCAGTTGGGAAATCACTGACCACGATTGGGGTGATTTTTGCCAGTCCGGCCGGCTATGCCCCTACTCATAGCTAAGTACTGTCACAGATATCCCGAAGATGAGCTGAAAGCAAGGATTTTATTATAGGAAGAGAGAGTTCAGATGAGAAGACGTTATAAAAATGATTATAATTGTGACAAAGCACATATAAAGAATTATGCAGAGAGTAATCTGTTGTGCACTGTGATAAATGTAAAGGACAAAAATACCTGGTTGGTCTCCTAGGAACAGAGAACTTGAGAAATAAGTTTGGTTATAAAAGGATCATTAAACTCTTTTGACCAACGTTTAATGAACCCTAAACCACCTTTAGCTTCATTTACAATAGTACAAATATGATTGGTAAAACATAGTTTTGAGTCAAAGAGTACACCAAGATCTTTGATTTCAAAAATACGCTTTAAAGAAGTATTATTAATTGAATAGTTAACAAATTGGGGTTTTGAACGACTAAAGGTCATAACCATACATTTAGAGTAATTTAAATGTAAATGATTATCATCACACCACAATTGCATAGAATTAAAGTCCTGTTGCAGATGTAGGTGATGGGAAGAATCAGCATAAGACAGCAAAAGCTTTACATTATCAGCATACATAAGTATCTGAGAGTGAGATATTAAAGATGGAAGATCATTAATGAAAAGAGTTAAGAGTAATTTATCAAAGAGGTAAACCCAAGTAAATTGGTGGCAGTTGACCGACTCTGTACAAATCCATGCTGACTCGGAGACAATATGAATTTGCAAAAATGTTGCAAAGTCGACGTAATTATTTTTTCAAATAAACTTGTTTGCGCGGAGCAACAACAGTTAATGTTGGAACAGCACGCGATAGCTGAGATTCAGCTGTGAACACACAACTTTCGTTGGAGCCTTGAATTTGCGAGTCGACCCAAGTCGAAGTTCCACAGCATTACTCTTTTCGCTAGGGCCTGGTAAAGGTCCAGGCACAATGGCTCCATCAATAGACGATGGAACAAAAGTAGCGTCGAGAATATTTGGTGGAACCATTGACACGACTGGCTGAGCAACCAAAGGCAAAGGAACTGGAATAGGGAGTAAAGGAGATTGGACAGGTATTGACTGCGTCTCCAATTGTGCCATTGGAGCACAGTCGAAATTGAAATCGCTAAGTCTACCGCTGTTTGCTTCGAAATCACAAGTCAGCTGCTTAGCAACAGTTTTTAACTTAAGGAAATCATTTTGTTTTTCTCAAAATGTTATACATTTTCGAGAAAGAATATTGTTTTTCCAACCAATTAGGGCAAGCCCAATTCAAGCCACCACTCCCAACTTTGAGAGTTGCGGTTATTCGGTCGCAATCACTTCCTGTGAGACCAGCACACTTAACATGCATAATATTTTCACACAGCCAGCACTAATAAATTGAGGCTGTGCGGAATCAGCAGCTTGGCGAAATGTACAAGACTTCTTGGAGCACGACATTATTGACAACAGGGGTCAAACAAAAACAAAAGGCAAAAATATAAATTACGAGAGCGCAAAAAGAGGGAAAAAGATCAAATGCAAGAAGAAGCACAGAGATTAAAACGAGTAAAACTCAAGAGCGGACTTCGTATGCAGAGCAAAACGAACAAAATGATCACTCTGCTTGAAGCAATGCACACAAAACAAGTGTAAAATTGGAAATTGGGAAGCGCCAAACTCGAAAAGAGATCAAAGCAAAACAAATTGCCGAAAATGCAGCAACAGACGCATTAAAAAAGTTAAATCAAAATAACAAGTTACTCACAGTCCAACAGACTAATCTTTGCACAAAAACAAGAACTTGTTATATCAAGCAAAATAAATAAACAAACAATAAAAATAAAATTCAGTTTTAGAATAAAATAAATGAAAAATTGCGGAGCACAAAAAAAAAAAACGTCAACACTCTCTCTAAGAACTCTCTCTATATGAGATCAATTATTAGTTTTATTTACTCTTAATTATTTTAATTAATTGGATTCTGAAAAAGGCCAGAGTGCCTCTTTTTTACCTGCGTTATTGGCACAGAATTGGCAATATTTTGAGCACAACGGTTTTGGTGGGTCAGCAATCTTTCAATATATTTGCTCGAATAGAATGATATCTGGTCTTCGATATAGCTGATATTGAGATCTCGATGTAATGTTAGGTTGCTTACATACCACTCGTATCCAGTTATAAGATGGAGATTATTGTTTTGCACAATTTGGAATATCTTGCGGTTGGATTTGAGTGCAGTACCCCAAATCTGAATGTCATATCTCCATGATGGCGCAATAATTTACTGATACACTAGTTGCGGTTGGATTTGAGTGCAGTACCCCAAATCTGAATGCCATATCTCCATGTTGGCGCAATAATTTACTGATACACTAGTCGTTTGCAGCGTAACGGAAGGTTACTTTTTCGGTTCAATAACCAGTGCAGCTTGCTTCTTTTCATGTGACTTATCGCGGTAGTTCTGGTAATATGCTCATAATATGTCAGCCGTTTATCTAGTGTAATACCCAGATATTTAGCCGAAGATTCTTCCGGTATTAGCTCTGCGCGAACACCAAACAATTACTAATATCGCATAACTAGTCAATTATTAACAATCGCCACGTGCGCGTGTGCTTTGTGTTTGGTTTCACCATAAATCAAAAACAAAAACTTAAGGGTTTTAACTAAACTCCACGGAAAGTGGACCTCGAGAAGCTGAAACTGATTGCCGGAGATTCAATAGCTCAGATAAGATCCACCATTTTCTGTAAAAACGCCCAGAAATCAATAATGCAAAACCAAAAGATCAGTGTTCAACCTGAAAATACAACTCTGACGCAAAATAATTCTTCTACCGGAGACACCAATTACAATATTGAAAAGGCATATCCGGACTTCCATTCCCTCGGGCTTAAAGCAACTATCCAGCAAACGAAACGCAAGATAACCTCCTCTAAATACTTGGATAAAAAAGGATCAATTTGATCAACAACAACACCATCAGCGATACTAACTGCTCTAATCGAACAGTTAATGCAACCAGCGTTGGCAGAGGCGCCGCTACCAACAAAGTCAACAACAACGAAGTTGCACTTCAAAATAACACATTTTATCTTCTTGCTCAAGATGAAGAAACTGAAGTGCCTACTATGGATGTAGAGGAGATCTGCCCTAATCTTCCCTCACTTCAGGGCCATGCCACTGAAGACGACATGCCAAGCACCAGCGTTGCTGCTGCTGCTGCTACTGCCGCCGCTGCCGCTACCGCCGCTCGTGCCCGCTTAAATTATGATGCCCAGAAAAATAATAACGCTTTAGGAGCAGGTGCCAAAACTATCCCAAGGCCACCTAATATTCTTCTTCGAGATATAATATTAACCTTCAAGTGGTTCAAACTGCATTAGAAGAAGTAACAAATTTTGACAATATTGAGGTAAAATCTTCCATGGATAGAACAACAAGAACTTACCCTAAGTCACCCGAGAGCTATAGAGCAATTGTTAGGCAACTAAACAAAATCAACATTGAATATAACTCCTATCAACTAAAGGAGGATAAACCTTTCAAAGTTGCTACATTAGGACTAAGCCCCTTCACCTCAAATTCACAAATTGAAGCTGAACTGACAAAAATGGGTCACAAGGTCGTAAATATACACAACCGAAAATCCAGAGAGACCGGTGATCCGATGAACATGTTTTTGTTAGACTTGTCCTTAGCCCTAATAACAAAAACATACTGCGCTCAAAACTATTCTGTAGGCAGCGTGTTAAAATCGAGATAACCAGAAAATCGAGTGAAATAACACAATGTCATCGCTGCAGCGAGTCGCACAAATCCATCAATTACACTCGAGCAAAACATATTCCAGCCACCTGCGCCAATTGCGGCGGCGACCATCCTGCCAACTTTAAAGGATGTGACTTTTTAAACGATACTTGCAGAGGCTTCAACCAAAAAAGGCTGCAGTGCACATCGGCCGAAAACCTACTTTGGCCCCTACTCCATTCTATAATGTAAAGTGTCATATGCTGATACGGAGAGTGGGTTCAATAACAATAATACAAAACGTCATCCCCGTCGAATGATACAACCGGACAAACCGGACCAATAGATCAGCAAACGCAACCTCGACAACATAACCCATCTCAAGTGCCTTTCACCGTCTCACAATGGCAAGGAGAGAAGTCACATAAATCTCAAATTGCGAATCTGGCTAAAATAATAAACAAGAACTTTGAAAGGTTCTTTGAACATCAGAACAAAATTCTCTAAATGCAAAGTCAAATCTTGCTTCTAACAGCAGAAGACCCATTAATCTTCATGATTTTTATGTCTACACAACAGTTCATCCTAATGACAGATTAGCTGGAGGAGCAGCAGTCTTCGTTAGGAGAAACATAAGGCACTTTCCCCTTGACCTAATATCTATGGAAAAAGTACAATTATCATGTGTTAAAATCTACACAGAGCTTGGAGAAATTACACTTGGTGCCATATACTGAATTCCCAGTTTCTCATGGCGCAGTGATGAGTTTATAGATGTGCTCGATTGTACTAGTAACCTCAAATACCTTGTAGCTGGGGATTGGAATGCCAAACATCCACCTTGCTCTAATTATCGATATCAACTCCCAAGCTTCTCAGATAGTAGCAAACCCACGGCTGCTCGGCAGAAACGCCAATATAGCCGCCTTCAGAAACTATCTAAATACATCAATTCAATTCTACAAAGATATTTCAAGCTGCCGAAGAAGCCAATAGCGGTATAGAAATTCCCTCTACTCGTACAGTATTGCTTCCTCCAACAGAAATCGCAAACCTACTGGCTAACAAAAGAAGAATTGCGGAGGCACTATCTTCGCACTCACCACCCTATAGATAAAATGCGCTGGCATAGAGCTGCTAAAAAACTACGTGAGGCTTTACAAATATATTGCAACAAGCACTTCGATATGTTACTGGCGAGCCTAGATTACACGGTCGACTCGCATCATTCGTAATGGCAATTTACGAAAACCATTAAACGTCAACCACAACGAGTGACACCGCTTCGGTACGATAACCATGATCCGAAAGCCAGGAAAGCCGGAGCAGCATCCCGACTCGTATCGGGCAATAAGTCTACTACCTTCGGAATCAAAAATTTTAGAGAGACTGATTGCTTCACGACTCGTTGCCTACTGGAATCATCATGAAACGATTCCTTAAAATTAATTCGGGTTTCGTGCTGGACACAGCATAACCGAACAGGTTCATCGTGTGAAAGACCACATACTTAAGGCATTTGACCAAGGAGAATACTGCTTATTCAATAGGCTTTTGATAAATTCTGGCACCCTGCATTACTGGCCAAGATAAAACAATCAACACCAGCTAATATTTATTTGCTTATAAAATCCTTTCTCGAGAACAGAAAATTCGTGGTACAAGTTTAACAGAGTCAATCTCCTATCAGACTAGTGATAGCAGGAGTACCTCAGGGTGGTGTTCTTGCTCCACTTCTGTACTCGATATTTGCTGCCTACATTCCAGACCCAAATGACATATCTGACATCGATCGCAACAAAATGCTCCTTGCATCTTACGCAGATGATATCTGCATATTATACTCAAATGTTTGTAATCAGGAAGCCACAAACGAATTTCAACAGTACCTAAATAAATTTGAAAGATGGACTAAACCACGGAATGTGGGTATAAACTGCAGCAAATCTATTAATGTCTGTTACACATTGCGACACAAACTTACTCCGCCCGTTTTTATTAATGCAGAGCCAATACCGCAAGAATCTTCGTCTAAATATCTGGGTATTACTCTAGATAAACGGCTGACATATCATGAGCATATTATCAAAACTACCGCGATAACTCACATGAAAAGAACCAAAGTGCACTGATTATTGAACCTTAAAAGTACCCTTCCGTTACGCTGCAAACGACTTGTATATCAAATCCAACAGCAAGAGAAAAACAAGACTCTCCATCTTATAACTGGATACGAGTGGTATGTAAGCAACATAACATTACATCGAGACCTCAATATCAGCTATATCGAATACCAGATATCATTCTATTCGAGCATATATAATGAAAGATTGCTGAACCACCAAAACCGTTGTGCTCAAAATCTTGCCAATTCTGTGCCAATAACGCGGCTAAAAAAGAGACACTTTGGCCTTTTGCAGAATTCAATTCATTAAAAGAATTAAAAATAAGAAAAAAAAAAATAAAATAATAATTGATCTCATAAATAATAAATAGTAAATTAGAGCTCATTCCTAAGATGAGCTAGGTGATATAATAACGAAGATACCAATATTGTTCAAAGTAAATCTGTAGATTGTACTTGTTGAAATAAAGTAAAAATAAAAGAGAATTAAGACTAAAAACAAAAACCCTCTTTTTTATTTTTTTATTATGAGGATGCACTTAGTGCCACTAAATACACTATAATCATCCTAGTTTCTTAGTATTAAATCGCCTGGTTTAGTTAGTTACTGAATCAAGCCCAACCTGATGTTTTAAACAACCTAGCTTACGGCTTTTATATATACATATTACCCTCTGCGCGCACATACACTCAGAATTAGATGCGTTGTTAAAAAACTGCTATATGATCTGTTCCTAATGTTGATGGTTTCGTTGTCATACTGCACTAGAAATGTCGCCGACAGTTAATCGTTATCTGAATCCGTGTTGTAATGGTCATCCTTGCGATACCATCAGCAGCTCTTTCCAGAAAGTAGGTTATCAGCGTTCCGATCGGTGATTAGCTGTGTTGTCTATGACCTGTTGTGGCTGTTATAGTTCGATAACATGCGCCAGCTTAAATCCTCCGATGACACGCCATACAATACCTTGTTGAAAAAGAACGACTTTCGTATCGTATCTATTGTAAATATATGGATAGGTGTGGATGACCTTAGATGGAATTGTTGCTTAATTTTTTTATTATTCATTTTTATATTTTTATTTTTTTTTATATGCTTTGTTTTTTATACCCTGAACCTATTGAAAATGGGAAATCAGGGTTTAATGGTTTTGCAAAAAGAATGTAATAAGTAGAAGGAGGCGTGGCAGACCCCATAAAGTTTATATATTTTTGATCAGCACGACGAGCTGAGTCGATTTAGCTCTGTCCGTCTCTCTGTCCGTCCGTCCTTCTGTCCGTATGTGTGAACGCGTCGAATTTTGCGCGATGGTTTGTGTATACAGCGCGCATATCGAGTTTGTATTAGATATTATATATTATTATCGACATCTTTTACATATTTTTAACTACAGCTACCAAATTTTGCATTTACCTTTTTGTACATTTTCTATTTTTTAATATTTAGGAAAGCACCTCCACATTTTACAAAATAAATTACAAAAAAAAAAATTATCAAAGCCTCAGTTTAATTTTTATACACTGAACCCATTGAAAATGGGAAATGAGGGTATAATGGTTTTGCAAAAAGTATGTAACAGGCAGAAGGAGGCGTGGCGGACCCCATAAAGTATATATATTCTTGATCAGGGCGACGAGCTGAGTCGATTTGGCCCTGTCCGTCTGTCTGTCCGTCAGTCCATCTGTCCGTATGTATGAACGCGTCGATCTCAGAACATATAAGAGCTAGAGACTTCAAATTTTGCATGATGGTCTGTGTGTACAGCGCGCATTTCGAGTTTCCTTTTAGATATTCGATAAATTTTTCCGTTTCAATGATATCGATTTAAAACGTTATCAAGATTCAGTTTTTTGACCATATCTTTTACATATTTTTAGCTACAGCTAAAAAATTTTGTTTTTAGCTTTTTGTAGATAAAATACATTTTCTATTTGTTCATATTTTGGATACCGGCTCCACATTTCACAAAAAAATTTATTAAAAAAAAAAAATTATCAAAGCCACAATTAAATTTTCTCAAATTTTTTAGTGAAAACCGTATTTTCAATAAATTAATAGCATTCAATGCAGAAGATTGCATTTAAATCCGTTAAGTAATACAGAAGTTATTAAAGAAAATATTTGTGTGCATGTGTATATGCGCGCAGAGGGTAATATGTGTAAATAAAAGATGTGAGCTAGGTTGTTTAAAACAGCAGCTCGGACTTGGTTCAGGGTATCTCGTAGTATGGTAGTTTCGCATATCGAATTTGTTTTAGATATTCGATAAGTTTTCCCATTTCAATGATATCGATCGAAAACGTTATCGAGATTCGGTTTTTCGAACATATTTTTTACATCTTTTTAGCTACAGTTACAAAATTCTGTATTTAGCTTTTTGAGAATAAGACACATTTAATATTTTTTTTATATTGTGGATACCAGAGATTTAACTTACTTTACTCGGTACATGCGTAATGCCGCTTTCATTCCTGGGAGATAACATATTAAACAAGCGATAACCGTTTCGGAAATCAAAGAGAAATTCAGCACGTGGTTGCGCATTCCTTGATGTATTATTGAATTTTTCCTCGTCTTACAGATTATCAAATCACACCATTGAGTTACTACAATTGATACAAAGAATCCAGTACTGGCTGTATATTCGAGTTCTTTACGTTCTCTGTAGGTCTGAAGATAGAATAAAAATAAATTAAATGAAATTTAACTAGAGGGATTAGCTAATTTCGACCATGTCGAAGTTTGGTAATACTCTTGTAATTGTGACGGATATAAGTAATGTTTTTCTGATTTGTCAAAAAAAGATCAAGATTGATGTAATTACCAATTTTTGAGCTTTATGTACAATTTTGAGGCTTTAGCTGTAAAACTTTGGAAGATATAGTGTAAAATACAGTTTTTACCGATCTAAAACCGATCTGTCCTATGGGAGCTATATGATATAATCGTCCAACCCGGATGATTCCGAGATATACAATGGCACTAAGGTGTCGTGCTGTCCGGCTAAGATGAGTTTAACTTAAGTAATATTAATCAAAAGATTTAATATTTGCCACCCACACGTTGCCACCCATCCAATTGAACAATTTAAGTTTCGTAATGTCAGGATCGCTAAAAGATGATGGAGGGCCACTATTCATGAAATGGCCTAGGGATCCTAAGTAAATGCTTGATGGATTTTCTGAATTGGTGATGATGTGGCAGACCGGTGTGGGCAGTTCATCATATACCAGGATAGATGATCCAACAGATCGGTAGAGTGATGCTTGGCGCGGTATGCAAGCGTAATTCCAGGACCACAATTGCTACAAATGACAGAAAAGTCATGGACGACCTCTCTTCCGTAGGTCTTGATGCGGTTCTTGATTTGGTTCTTGATTTGACACACACAGAGCAATTCATAAAACAAGCTGGATTCAAGGAGCAAAGCTATGCTCTGCGAGTTGTAGAAAGTTAGATCAGCCAAAGTTATATTCGATGGTATGTTCCAATTATTTGTCTCCACATTGGAATTCGGCTTCCTGTTGGCTGTATACTCAGACGCATGAGATCGAAGACTTAGGTGAACTGTGTGTCAAACAATCGAGGATGATTTTGTCACTTTTAGTAGGAGTTGGTTGGCAAATCTGGCAGTCACGAGATGCATCTGAGATCCTGAATCCTGAAGAGTACGACACGGAACGAAGGTGCCAGCAGAATATCTCACCAAAACCACTGCGGTGGCTAGGAGCATAACAGCATGGCTGAGATCTTGGGCTACGTGGGTATTAACTAGCTGCGATTTCGGAAGGAATTCGATTCTTAGTTTAATGCATTATTGGCTCCACAGACACGACAGCTGCTCGAGTTACATTGCTGAGATTAATGACCGTATTTTAGATAGGTAAGATTTAGTCCAGCCTTCTTGGCTTCCCTTAGTCGAAGACCAGTAGACAAATTTCCAAATCTTGTGCAGTAGAAGATGGTATGCTGACGATCTGATTTGTTTAGAATGTTTTTGTGGCTGTGACTCATTTGCTCTTGGTCGAAACGTAAATCCCAAATTCCATTGACTCCAAAGCACTGCAACGATGCTCAAGAAATGCGGAGACTTCGTCATTTGCCGGTATATGGAGTGCAATTTCAGACCTGTCCAATTGCTCCTCCCACTTAGCTTGCAATACCATAGCGAGCTTTTGCAGCAGCACCTGAGCTATCAAAGCGCTCGCTATCTGCTAAATTTGTCAGCAGCTCTCGCAACTTGCTGATTGATCCATTTTCTACCTTCGGCAGCCCTCAGATCTCAACGATGTCTGCCTGAAATGTTTAACATCGGTTTTCAAATCATTTTTAAATAAATATATAGCTTTGGTATAGTTATCGTTTGAGTTTTCCAGGGACTGAATTGTTTCCAACGCTGCACCACTTAAACAGGATTATTAAGTGCTGGGCTAGAGCGTTCTTACTTGTTAAGCTTTCAATTAGCTAATACGCCACTAAATTAACAAGTTGTAATAATTTTTTAATATTAATTCATATATTTTATTGAAAATTTTGATCACAAAATTCAAAAGTTTTCACATATCATTTTATCACTAGAAATTGATTTTAATATTTGAAATATTTTTCCCGAAATGTTTATTAATGTACAAATGCCAAGAATTGTAGACTTGCTAGTAGTATGTCTCTTGCTCTACCCATCCACCTGGTTTTCGACGTATAAAAAAGCGACGTCCCTCATCGAATAAAATAATAAGGACACCAAAAGGCAATGTATATGTCCACCACATAAATCTAAGTTAAATATTGGTAAGAATGCAAATATTTATTTTCATTCATATATAACTTACTTTACTGGGTACATGCGTAATGCCGCTTTCATTCCTGGGAGATAACATATTAAACAAGCGATAACCGTTTCGGAAATCAAAGAGAAATTCAGCACGTGGTTGCGCATTCCTTGATGTATTATTGAATTTTTCCTCGTCTTACAGATTATCAAATCACACCATTGAGTTACTACAATTGATACAAAGAATCCAGTACTGGCTGTATATTCGAGTTCTTTACGTTCTCTGTAGGTCTGAAGATAGAATAAAAATAAATTAAATTAAATTTAACTAGAGGGATTAGCTAATTTCGACCATGTCGAAGTTTGGTAATACTCTTGTAATTGTAACGGATGTAAGTATTGTTTTTCTGATTTGTCAAGAAAAGATCAAGATTGATGTAATTACCAATTTTTGAGCTTTATGTACAGTTTTGAGGCTTTAGCTGTAAAATTTTGGAAGATATAGTGTAAAATACAGTTTTTACCGATCTAAAACCGATCTGTCCTATGGGAGCTATATGATATAATCGTCCAACCCGGATGATTCCGAGATATACAATGGCACTAAGGTGTCGTGCTGTCCGGCTAAGATGAGTTTAACTTAAGTAATATTACAACATTTCGTGCTGTCTGCCAAATATTAATCAAAAGATTTAATATCGAGAATAGGCGACCAAATGTCGTACTCTCCATCAAAGTGTAGTTAGAATACTAATATATGCCGGCTAGCAATGCGGCTGCACAGAGTGTGAATTAGAACGAAAGAGTGGAACATGAAAGGCAGTGATTAGCATAAGAGAGAGCAGCAGCCACATGAGCAGCTGCTCTTCCAATTGGTTTGCTCTCTTTAAGCTGACCGCTCATCTGTGCTGCTAGTGCTGCGCCCAATATACTCCACTGTTGAAATCGTAATTTCAACAGATTTCTTTATGGGCAGCATACACAGCTTATTGATAGCCCGTCTAGTCCCTCCAGTGGCCGTTTTCGGAACGGATACTCGGGCGACGTCATCCTTTCCATGGATGAAATCAATAACGCCAGTGGCTATTTAAGAGGCCAGATTCTCATCGTTAATGAGAACGTTCATCGTCAACCCATGTTGAGAAGATCGCAATTTCGGTCGCTACTGAAGAACATACAACATATGCTGAGGCTAGTTCACACGTTGCCACCCATCCAATTGAACAATTGAAGTTTCGTAATGTCAGGATCACTAAAAGATGATGGAAGGCCACTATTCATGAAATGGCCTAGGGACCCTAAGTAAATGCTTGATGGATTTTCTGAATTGGTGATGATGTGGCAGACCGGTGTGGGCAGTTCATCATATACCAGGATAGATGATCCAACAGATCGGTAGAGTTATGCTTGGCGCTGTATGCAAGCGTAATTCCAGGACCACAATTGCCACAATTGGTTCTTGATTTGACCCACACAGAGCAACTCATAAAACAAGCTGCATTCAAGGAGCAAAGCTATGCTCTGCGAGTTGTAGAAAGTTAGATCAGCCAAAGTTATATTCGATGGTATGTTCCAACTATTTGTCTCCCCATTGGAATTCAGGTGCCTGTTAGCTGTACACTCAGACGCATGAGATCGAAGACTTAGGTGAACTGTGTGTCAAACAATCGAGGATGATTTTGTCCCTTTTAGTTGGAGTTGGTTGGCAAATCTGGCAGTAACGAGATGCATCTGAGATCCTGAATCCTGAAGAGTACGACACGGAACGAAGGTGCCAGCAAAATATCTCACCAAAACCACTGCGGTGGCTAGGAGCATAACAGCATGGCTGAGATCTTGGGCTACGAGGGTATTAACTAGCTGCGATTTCGGAAGGAATTCGATTCTTAGTTTAATGCATTATTGGCTCCACAGACACGTCAGCTGCTCGAGTTACATTGCTGAGATTAATGACCGGGTTTAGACAGGTAAGATTTAGTCCAGCCTTCTTGGCTTCCTTTAGTCGAAGACTAGTAGACAAATTTCCAAATCTTGTGCAGTAGAAGATGGTATGCTGACGATCTGATTTGTTTAGAATGTTTTTGTGGCTGTGACTCATTTGCTCTTGGTCGAAACGTAAATCGCAAATTCCATCGACTCCAAAGCACGGCAACGATGGTCAAGAAATGAGGAGACTTCTTCATTTGCCGGTATATGGAGTCCCATTTCAGCCCTATCCAATTGCTCCTCCCACTTAGCTTGCAATACCATAGCGAGCCTTTGCAGCAGCACCTGAGCTATCAATATCGCTATCTGCTAAATTTGTCAGACAGCTCTCGCAACTTGCTGATTGATCCATT
This sequence comes from Drosophila gaucha, assembly GCA_035045545.1. NCBI lineage: Eukaryota > Metazoa > Arthropoda > Insecta > Diptera > Drosophilidae > Drosophila > Drosophila gaucha. The sequence goes on along the minus strand of JAWNOY010000313.1, from coordinate 1,000 downwards.
TTCTACCTTCGGAAGCCCTAAGATCTCAACGATGTGTGCCTGAAATGTTAAACATCGGTTATCAAATCATTTTTTCAATAAATATAAAGCATTGGTATAGTTATCGTTTGAGATTTCCAAGGACTGGATTGTTTCCAACGCGGCACCATCTTCTCTACGTTGCTGAGATCGGGATGACTATCAATGATCATTGCAAACATTGAATAAAAGGAGTCCCACTTTCCATATTCACCACTAAATGTAGGCAGTCTTAGTGGTGGCAGTGCTGAAACTGGCCGCAGCTTAGACTGGTTGAATGTGGAGCTAAATGGAACTTGAGCTGTTCGGACTTTCATTTCTGACAGAACTTATGATTGAACAGCCATTATCAATTCATCAAAGTTCCCACCTCTATCCAGTCACCAAGTTGAGGACCTTCCGGGGTGCTGATCTGTCGAATGTGGACCTCGTCTCCCAAGTGACAAGACGAAAGTAGATTAAATCGTCTCTCCCATATTGAAGATTGAGTTTTCCTCCAATGCCTGCTCGGATTGTCGACTAGTCAAGTTCTGCTCTAGTCAAGTTCTGCCCTAGCTGTTGCCGTCGATGTCGCCATCAGCGTCAGAACATCAGGCATTGCAATTCAAAATCACGCGCTGTTGTAGTTGCGCCGAATAAGCGCAGCAGCAATGCTGACTCCAGATTATTGTTGTTTGGTTTAGTACTGATGGTCATCGTAGAATGTGGTGAACTTTGAGGGAGCTAACTGTTCCCCCATTGAAGATCTATGTCCCGCAGATTAGTTGGTGCTGTCGTACGTAGGTTCAATTGTTCCCATTACTATTTCCTGCAGCGGTTACTTTAGTTAGTACGGCTGCCATTGGCCATTAGATGGGTTGAGGAAAAACAGCGGTATGATCTGTTCCCAATGTTGATGGTTTCGAAATGACTCCGACCAATGGGAGTTTCCCGAATCCGTGTGGATTGTTCCGTTGATATTCGTATGAATTGGTAGTTGCAG
>JAWNOY010000312.1:0-66807 GCA_035045545.1 Drosophila gaucha | reverse complement strand
ACTATCTTCGGATGGATTCTAAGCCAAAATCAATTTATTCATATGCGAATCAAATATCCGTAGATCGAACTTTCCTATCGAGAGGCCCACTCACTCCGATTGCTCAGCCAGCAATCCACGGAAGGATCCATGTCCTTTGTCAGTCACCAGGAAGCACCACACATCCATAACCCGACGCGCTTGTAGAAAATTGTGTAACGAACCTTGGGTTATTCCGAGTTTAAGCCGGGCTGAGTTTGAGCGGTATATTTTGTACTTCGTTGTGCTTATGTGTTATGTATTGTTCACAATTGTTAGTATCCTGCCTGAGGTACTCCTGCTATCCTGCAAGGACTCGCCTCCTACAGGCACTTGGCTGCGGTGATTCGCTATCAGTACGAGAAGGCACTCCGGTTTCCAGAGTGCCGATACGTCTCTCTTGCACGTAAAGGATTCGCTCTGGGTACACTGGGTTATCGCTAGGGATGCCGCTGCTGTCTACTCCAGCGCTTAACCCCTTAATGTTAACGGCGCTTAATGTGTTCAAGCGGCTAAAGTGTCGCGTCTCAATATTTAGTTTAGTTTATAGAGGGACGGGCTAACTTCGGCAATGCGGAAGTTTGGTAATACCCTTGCAATTGCAAAGGATATAAATATAGTTTTCTCTGATTTGTCACACCCAACAAGTGGATATATATAACTTTTAGTCAATCTATTGAGCAGTGCAACAGTAACCTATATATCAAATTTTGAAGCTGAACCGATAAAACTTTGGAAGATATACTTTTCTCCGATTTGCTACGCCTCAAAGAGACGGATATATATAATTTTTCATAATTTTGTCGAAACGATGAAGCTGTTGAGATTTGAAGTTCATGAACAATGAGTAACAATCGTATTAATGTTTTTATATATATTTTATATTCACAACTTATTTTATATTAATTAACTATAGGTAGTATATTTAGATGCGTGTTCACGTGTCGGCTTTTACAAGGCAAGTGAAGTGTTGATTTGGAGCTTAGAACAGCTGTTTACGTTAAGCAGCGCTTGAGCGCATTAGTTAAAGAAACCACAAATAAATGGCGCCACGCATATTTCATTTTAGTATAGATTATAGCATTCAACCATAATATTCAACACGCCTCCTTAAATTTATAATCTAGACTATTTTATATTTTAAATATTACTTGGTATTACACATGTTATCTTATCATATCAATTAATTAATTTGTTACATTCTTCATTTATATTATAATTAATATTAATATATATAATAAAATAATATTAATAAATTCCTTACAAACAATATTTCTGTTACGGCTTCTTGTTAAAGATTGTTTTTTGCAGCCCTGACAACACAACATATGTTTATAGTTTCACCACGAAGTGTGGTGTGTTTGCATTCATGTTGAATATCTCACTTCTCTCTTGTGCGCGGCTTTGGAAAGATCGCTAGTTTATACATACACACATTGTTACGATTAATCAGTTTCTTACTCAATAAACTTCCGTTCATATATTATAAACAATAACTTTTAACAGGTTATGGGCCCAGGACCTAAAAATTCAGGTCGGAAGTTGTTGAGAGAATTGATTATAAAAAGTAAAGGCCCAAAGGTCAAGGTGTAAAGAATAAAAAGACAAGTATTTAATTAAGTGCTATTATTGTGAAATAGTGGTTGGCGGCAAGCTAAAAGTTATAGCTTTGTGCAAAATAATGTTTTAGTTGCGTCAAAAATGTGCCGGGTTCTTATGTGAACAAGTAGTGTACAGAAATTAAATACAAGAACAACAAGAGAAAAGAGACAAGAAAAAATTTCGGTTTCGTGTCGCGACAGAAATTTGGCGCCACATACATACTGGAATGTGTGTTCCGTTAGAGACACTGAAAAAAATTTTCCTGCGAATTGTTTAAATGAGATTTTGATCAGAAATTTGGCTGTGAGTTGAACCATAGCCGGGTATATAGTCCCAACTAAAATTGTTCCACCGGATCAGAATTTCATTTAAATAGAAAGACAACTGAAAAACGGATTAAAGTGCCAATATGAATTTCAAGATAGAAAAACTGGACGAAAACAATTTTAGCACATGGGAAGTGTTAATGAAAAGTGTTTTGATACAACACGATTTGTGGCCAGTAGTGTGTGGTAAAGTGGTGTTAGGTGAGAATGCCAGTATTGAGCAGCGTGCTACTTTTGAGGCAAAAGACCAAAAGGCGTTGGCTTCAATATTACTTTGTGTAAAGCCGACGGAGTTAAACAATATTAAAAATTGTGAATCGTCACTGCAGGCATGGCAAAAACTTAAAGAAATCCACAAGCCAAGTGGACCTGCTAGATTAGTGCTACTAATAAAGCAAATGCTGTCTATTCGAATGTCAGAGGACATGAGTGTTAAAGAATATTTACACAAGTTTCAAGTCCTAGAAGAAGGTTTAGCTGAAGTGAATATAGCTGTTCCAGAAGAAATGAAAACTGTTGTGTTGCTTAACGGACTGCCAAAATCTTTTGAAAGCTTTGTTGTTGCTATAGAGTCACGTGATTGTTTGCCACATATTAACGCATTAAAGATAAAAATCACTGAAGAAGCAGGCAGACAAGAAGCAAGTGTTAGTAATGAAAATGAAAGCAGTGTTAAAGTGTTAAGCAGCCAAGATAGGACAAATGAAAAGAAAAACTTCAAGAAAGGAAAGAAGTGCTATAACTGCGGAAAAGAAGGGCATTTCAAGGCAGAATGTCGAGTTAAAAAGAAACTGCAAAACGAAAATAAGCCGGAAAAGAATCTGCGTACTATGGTCTGCATAGACGAAAGTCTAAAGTCCGAAAACTCAATGACAGTTTTGAATTTAACGGAATCGGGGTGTACACCAAATGTCTGGTGCATAGATAGCGGTGCTACGGCACATCTATGCTATGACAGGGAGCTTTTCACAACATATAGTGAGGAAAAGCAGAAGATTTTGTTAGCAGGTGACAAATTCATTACAGCTGAAGGCCGTGGTAATGTCAAAGTTAAGTTTGATTGCGGATGGGTGCTGTTAAAAGAAGTGATATTTGTTCCAAGCTTGAAGAATAACTTTATATCTGTGGGAAAAGTTATTAGACAGGGAAAAACTGTTGTTTTTAAAAATGGAAATGCAACGATTTGGGACGGCAAAGATTTAATTCTTAAAGCTAAGCTGGTGAACGGATTGTTTATGGCAAAAGACATCCAAGAAAAATGTATGAGTATTGTTAAGGCTGAATCGGAAGCATTTAAATGGCACAATAGATTCGGACATGTACATTTTGACGCTTTAAAAGAAATGGCAAATAAAGGTATGGTAAAAGGGCTAAACAATATGCAGAAACCAAGCCAAATCTGTATCACTTGTGCAAAAAGCAAAATTTGTGTACAGCCGTTTCCAAAAGTAACTGAAAGTAGAGCAAATAATATTCTAGACGTAATTCATAGTGATGTTTGTGGTCCAATGCCGAAGAAATCTTTTGGAGGTAGCCGGTACTTTGTCACATTCATAGATGACTGCTCTAGGTATGTTTCGGTGAATTTGTTGAAAACTAAGGATGAAGTTTTTGGTGCATTTAAAACATTCAAAAGCCAAGTTGAGCGGCAAACTGGCAGAAAAATAAAAATATTGCGCACAGATAATGGTGGCGAATATTTGTCGAAAGATTTCGATGCTTATTTGAATGAAGCAGGAATTAAGCGAAATTTAACTGTGCCACACACACCGCAACAAAACGGAGTTGCAGAAAGGGCAAATAGGACTTTAATTGAAATGGCTAGGAGTATGATAGTACACGCTGGTTTGAATGAGTCATTCTGGGCAGAGGCTATACATACAGCAGCTTATTTGCGTAATAGGGTGGCAACCAATGCAGTAAAAGGAGTTACTCCATATGAAATCTGGGCAGGTAAAAAGCCAGTTATTACGCATTTAAAAGTTTTTGGGTCAGTCGCGATTGCGCTTAATAAAAACAAAAGATCGAAATTCGCGCAAAAAGGACAAGAATATGTCATGGTAGGATATTCGGATACCTCGAAGGCTTATCGGTTATACAATAAAGAGTCGAGAAAACTTATTGAAAGCAGAGACGTCATTTTCGTAGAACCTGAGGGAGGGAAATCTGAAGGAACAGTTTCCTGCGAAATGACTCCGATGGCCCCCGAAGACGAAAGCGAATCTGAATCTGAACAAGAAATAGCTCAGAGTGACCCAGAAGAGCTTGAAGAGCTGGATGAAAACAATAGTCTGCAAGAGAATTCGCCGATACAAGAAAGTAAAAGAGGGCCAGGTCGTCCAAGCATACTCAGAACTGGAAAACCAGGTAGACCGCGAAAAATATTTAATACTCTAAATGCCATCTTTGCAGCAACGGTTAAGACACCAGAAAGTTTCGCCGAGGCTGTGCAATCGAAAGAAGGCGAACTTTGGATGACATCCATGAAGGAGGAGTACAAATCCCTGGTAGAAAATGGATCTTGGGAACTAACAGAGTTGCCAGAAGAAAAGAAACCAATCGGATGCAAATGGGTTTACGCAGTAAAATCAAATCCGGATGGTGGCGTGAACAGGCTTAAATCACGCTTGGTGGCAAAAGGCTGCAGTCAGCGCTATGGGATTGACTACAAGGAAACCTTTGCACCTGTTCTTCGTCATGCTACAACAAGGCTTATAATAGCACTAGCAGTGGAGTATGGTCTTCATCTACACCATGTCGACGTTGTCACAGCTTACTTGAATGGCGAGTTGGAGGAGGAGGTTTTCATGCGCCAGCCTGAAGGTTTCGTCAGTGCAGATCATCCCAATCACGTACTAAAACTTAAGAAGAGCATTTACGGTCTTAAGCAATCAGGCCGAGTGTGGAACACAACACTGGATGCAACACTACGTCGTATGGGTTTTATGCCAACCATCAATGAACCATGTTTATATAGCAAACCGGGAAAGGACATGAGTCTCATTGCAGTCTACGTCGATGACATCATTGTGGCATGCAAACATAAAAATGATGTAGAAGACATCAAAGCAAAAATCTCAGCGGAATACAACGTTGTTGACAATGGGCGTATGAACTACTTCTTAGGTATAGAAGTACAGCGAGACGGTGACACTGGACCAATTTCAATCAGTCAGCGCAAATACATTAAAGAATTGCTAAGCCAGTACAACATGAACGATTGCCGACAGACATCTACACCATTGGAACCTGGTTATCAGGTGGCATGCGCACAAAAAGAATGCCGCAGGGTTGATCGTACGTTGTACCAAAAACTAATTGGCGAATTATCTTATATTGCAGTGATGACTCGACCAGATATTGCTCATTCGGTCAACAAGTTAGCACAGTGCAGTATTGATCCCCATTCCGAACATGAAGCGGCAGCAAAGCATATTCTCAGATATTTGGCCAAGACTATAGATCTGGAGATATGCTACACCCGAACAGGCAAGGCTGTGGAGATTTTTGTGGACGCTGATTGGGCAAGTGACATGACTAATCGAAAGTCATTTACTGGATTCGTATGCACTTTGGCAGGAGGAGCATTCTCTTGGGAATCCAAAAAGCAAGCTACTGTAGCGCTCAGCAGTACGGAGGCTGAATACATAGCCTTGTCATCAGCAGCAAAAGAAGCGGCGTATCTGCGAAATCTACTTATAAGTTTGGGACTGATGGCATCTGATGCAGCGATGCAAATTTATGGCGATAACATTGGTGCTCAGCAGTTGGCAAGGAACCCAATGTTTCATGCTCGTACAAAACACATAGATGTTAAGGTACATCATGTACGAGAGGTGCTCAAGGAAGGCGTCATCGATTTATCATATGTACCTACCGATGAGATGACTGCGGATGTACTAACAAAGAATTTAACTAGAGTTAAGCATTATAAATTTGTATCCGCCTTAGGCTTAAAAAATCCTGTAATGTAATTTTCTTATTTGGTAAGACATAGATTGTGTTGAGGAGGAGTGTTAAAGATTGTTTATGCAGCCCTGACAACACAACATATGTTTATAGTTTCACCACGAAGTGTGGTGTGTTTGCATTCATGTTGAATATCTCACTTCTCTCTTGTGCGCGGCTTTGGAAAGATCGCTAGTTTATACATACACACATTGTTACGATTAATCAGTTTCTTACTCAATAAACTTCCGTTCATATATTATAAACAATAACTTTTAACAACTGTTCACTTAAGTTAGATCAAAAAGTTATATACCCACGCCCCCTGGGGGCGTTCCAAATCGGGAATATATATATAGCGATTTGTATAAATCCTATAATATTTTGAGCGTATTAAGAGCTAGAGACTTGAAATTTGGAATACATGTACAAATAGATCACCCGGAATCAAAAATATATATTATAGATATTTACGCCCATTAAGGGCGTGGCAAATCGGATAAAACTGTATCTCCTACAGTTTTGGAGCTAGAGCGTCCAAATCTTGCATGTGGGATACTGTTGACCTCCTCTTAAGATAAGTCAAAAGTTATGTATCCACGTCCTCTGGGGGCGTGGCAAATCGGGAATTACTATATCTTTTACTAAAACCTTGATAATTTCGGCAATATTGCCGTCAAAGAGTTGGGACTTGGAATATATATACTAGTATCCTACCTCTACCCAAAAATATATGTTTTATATATCTCCGCCCATTTGGGGCGTGGCAAATAGGGTAAAACTGTATCTCCTACAGTCTTAGACGTAGAGCATCCAAATTTGACATGTGGGTTACTGTTCATGAAATTTAAATTTACGAAAAAAAAAAAAATAATAATAATCATAAGGTAAGCCTCCGTAAAACAAATTCTAGTTGACCTAACTGGGGATTGAAGCAGGGTCTTCGGTACCACAACGCAAGTCTGTTTAAGCAAATCAACACACCACCAAACTCAATTTGGCGAATAGTCGTGAAAGAGACGCCGTGGTGTAGTGGGTAGAGTCGCTGGCATGCGAAGCGCGTGACCCAGGTTCGCTGCCGCGTGATATTATCATTTAATAAAATGTTTTTTTTTTATTTTTTGTATAACTTCTATGTTATTTAATGGATTTTGATAAAATTTTCAGCATAAATCCTTATATTTTATCAAAACAAATTCTATTTGATCTAACTGGTGCTTGAAGCAGGGTCTTCGCTACCACAACGCAAGTCTGTTTAACAAAATCAACACACCACACTCAATTTGGCGCATAGTCGTGAAAGAGACGCCGTGGGGTAGTGGGTAGAGTCGCTGGCATGCGAAGCGCGTGACCCAGGTTCGATTCTCATCGCTGCCGCGTGGTATTATTATTTAATAAAATGTTTTTTTTTTTTTATTTTTTTTATAACTTCTATGTTACTTAATGGATTTTGATAAAACTTTCTGCATAAATCCTTATATTTTATTAAAAATACGGGTTTACCTAAAAAATTTAAAAAAAATGTAAATGTGGCTTTATTTTCAACTGAACTTATATTAAATTGATTTTGTGAAATGTGGAGCCAGTATCCATAATATATAAAAACCAAAATAGTATTTTATTTTAAAAAAGCTATAAGTAAAATTTTATGACTGTAGCTAAATTGATGAAAAGACATGCTTAAAAAAGGAATCTCAATAATCTCGCTTTCAAACATACGAAAAGACGGACGGACGGTCTACATATTTATTGAGCCTACACACCTTTAACAGGAACAGAGTCTGACGCAGTCGGTGGCGCCCGACTGCAACTTTCTTACTTGTTTGTTTTTGCTTATTTGCTTCTATCATTAATCTACCTCTCTTATAAGCTTGTTCTAGTCTAAATTTTTATTCTTTAGCATAGTCTTCTAAATTATAAAGTGGTTTAATATTATTTATACTATTAAAATGTCTTGGTAATTTTGATGTTTTCCAAATACTAACTCACATGGACAATAATCACGTGCCATAGAGGGTGTTGTGTTAAAGCAATATACGAAGTGTTGTAGCCATACGTTCAGATTTTTTTAAAGGACCGATCGTGTCTACAACTACCCTGGCGAAAGCCAGTTGTGGCGTTTTTGTAATAGTTAATTGAGTTTTAGTATGTTTAGTTGTTTTTGACTGACATTTTTGGCATTTTCTTATATAGCTTGATATATCTCTTGTCATATTTGTCAAGTAATAATGCTTTTTTATTTTGGCTATCGTTCTAGCTATCCCTGTATGACCTGCTTGTATTGGATCGTCATAGAATGTAAACAGTATTGCTTCTTTCTCTTTATCATAATAATAGGGTCACCGACTTGAGTAGCGCTACTCTTAAAGATTTTAATATTTTATTGCCCATTAATTTGAAGTAGAGGGATGGGCTAACTTCGGCCATGTCGAAGTTTGGTAATACCCTTGTAATTGTAAAGGATATAGATATAGTTTTCTCTGATTTGCTACGCCCCCAACAAGCGGATATATATAATTTTTGGTTAATCTATTGAGCAGGGTAACAGTAACCTATATACCATTGCGCTAATGGCTTACTTAGTGCGGAATTTGTTCGGCTGATAGGCCCTCATCAATATACGAAGCTTCCAAAAGCTTTCGTAAATTGTCAATTTCTGTAGTGAACTTTTCGGCAGTTTTTCCTTTTTGAATGGTTTTAGACAATTTAGCTTTTACTCCATCGGATATTTCACCGACTATAGTATCCTGCAATTTTTTGATTATTTCATTAATTGTCGTTTCTTCTTGGACTTGGCTTGTGTTGCGCCAATAATTTTTGATTTAATGACCTCAACAGCTATTTCTTCGAATGGGCCTTTTGTCAAATTTACTAACTTCCTTTATATATGCCGTTTGGGCGCTTACGTCTGTCATGATGTTTCTATAGCGCTTGTGCTAGAATTTAACTGTACTTCCTGTTCTTTTTCATTATCCTGTTCTGATAATGTGGTTAGTGCAGGAATTGTAAGATCGTTTAGATCAGTTTCTTTTATATCAGTTTCTTCGTTTGATTCTGAATCTGAGTCTATTTCAACTGATTTTGAATCTAGTGTTAATGGAGTATTGGATTGTTGGAATGAAAATGTCTAGCTGAAACTTTTCTTTGATGTTTGATAAATTTGAACATAACTTGATCGTTAATTTTGATCATTTTGACCAGTGCGTTTTATTTATTATTCGTTTCTATACTCGATCAACGCAGTGATCTTTCCTGTCTAATGTTTCGTATGGCTTTACGGGCCATACTCTAGTGCGAGCAACGCAATTATCGCTCAGCACCAATTGCCACCGCCCATGCGATAATTGTTGCGATTGTAGACAGGTGCACCGCCGTATCCAGAATTCATGCCACCATTGCCATTATTGTAATAATGGTTGCGCCCTTGGTAGCTGCCACGTCTGGTGGAGGAGACGCCGCTCATTATTTAATTTCGCACGAGATATTGTCAAAGAATGATTTGGTCTTACCATTTAACTGATCAGTAGTAGTAGAACTTGTTGTGGCTATTGATGTTGTTGTGGTCGCATCACGAGACGTTGCAGTTGCAGTTGCTGCACGATTAGGCACGATTTGGAATTTAAATGCACACTTTAGCTATTTTTGCTGCTGCTTGTGTATATGTTTTGCTGTTGGTTAATTATTTTTTTATACTGAGTTGCAGTCTTCGTGAACTTGTCACGGTCGCCATGTATTGAATACAGTCCAGAGAAATGTCGACTCTTTGTATTGAGTGTTCTTTATTTCATGATCAATGATTGTTCTTTACATTTGGTTATATATATATAAACACCGCGTGACAGTACTGCCAGTGACGCCGGCAGAGGAGCGGTCAGCTTATGTATAAATGTTTACATATGTATATATCTAAGGGCTGACGAGAGTCGCCGCGATAGAGAGGAGGTATTATGTTCACGTGTGCTTGGGACTTGGATTTGTATATATGAATATTGTAGCCAAATGCTACAATGTGTTTGTAATAATATTTATGAATTTCACTGAGTACAGTAAGCATTCGATATCAGAACATACTACACTATGACATTAAGGGTCTAGCGCAAAAGTTATTACACCTTCTTGTCTACCATGAACATACTAACTTAACATTTTTCCTATTTTCAACATTTTCCATAGTTTTACCCAAAATACAGCTTTATTTAAAAACATAAAAAATCTTTCTTGAAACTCGTTTTGTCATGCGTTCTATGATAAGTATTTATATCAATTTATTTTTTAGCCAAGGTGATTGCTTAAATCTTAATATTCGATTAATTTTACTTAGCTCTAGCCCATTTTGAATGCATTGCTGTAGGTTCCTATATTGAATGGGGTTCCTAAGTTTGCTCTCAAATCAGCGATAAGCTTTTCAACTGTATATTGAATGGGGTTTCTAAGTTTGCTCTCAAATCAGCGATAAGCTTTTCAACTGTACATATTGAGGTGGGCTTCTGATAAATCGTAAATCGTTATGCATATCATGTAGAGCAGCTGGATACTCAAGAATATATCCATATTCAGATGTCTCAGTAATGTCAAAGACATTAAATGTTCTAATCTCCTCATCACTCATCCAACTGAAGTCTCCGTATGGGAGGTACTGCTACATAGCCCACGCATACAAATTATTGGCATCTAAATACAATAAATACTGTGATGGCCCCGACTCATTATAGTCATTCATATACTTATGATTGGAATACCTTTGTGAACACTGTACTAGACCATTTCGAATGCCTCCTTGAGTAAATGTCTGCATATCAATGTCTGTGAAAAGTTCCAGTTTCATGTCGGTCGACTTAAGCATGGCGTCCCATGATAAGCTGGGCGTTGTATAATAATGCGCTGGATCAGGGGAGTAAATATTCCTGCATATTGAACGAAAATTTTCAAAAACATCTGTCAGTAAGAGGACATCGGTCTTCTAATATATTTCCATATAGTCCTTAAGTATCTGACAGTGGAAGGCTTCCCAAACGCTTTGAGCATGCTGATAATCCTCAGATGAGCACTCGCTATTCGATAGTCTATTGATAAACTGTTCTCTTGACGGCAAAGAGTTCTCATGCAGGCGGTCATATGAGCTTTTCTGCGCATTAAATTCATCTAACTGCCATCATCATCGTGGGGGAAAAAGCTTTTGGTAGTTAAAAAGCTTTTGGTAGTTTAATTCTAAGTTAGAGTTCAAAGTATCTAGACTTACGGGCATAAAACGAAATAAATCTAAAAATCGTAATTCTATTCTCGTCGCAGCAATATATATAAATTTCGATACGGAAATGTACAATTCCTTACTAAGAGGGAGAACTTTAATGTCGCCCGGTACTTTTGATAATTCTCGCACAAACAAGTTCGCCTAATATCGCGAGAAATTATGATAGAAAATGGGTATAAAAGTGGGGTCTTTATAATTAAGATACCCATTCAAATGACAATGGTCTCAAACTCTGCCGCTTACTAAAGGCTTATTACAAATATGACAATTAACTGCATCTGTAAAGTTTTTCTCTTATGCCGGACTCAGCACTAATGGCTATGTTATTTAGATGATTCGTGTAAATCATTGTAATATTAGCAATTAATGAATTTATAAAATGTATGCTGACATTTTCTTTCGCAGTATGCATTGCAAATTTATTAAGTCTTGTGTCAAATGAGCATTTTATATAATAGGCAAAAGATAACGGAATATGTTCATTAATATTCTCACTCACGCATTCATTTGTGGGCTTCAGGCTGCATTCAAAATCTGCATACACAGCAAATGGCACTGCTATGCTAGATTGTGTACTGCTGGTAGCGCTGATACAATTTAACTGCAATCTGTGGAATGTACGTTCTCACTTTTTGAATAGTTGAGACATACACCGCAGAAGTATAGCGTTGATGTATGCGATGTTAGCTGAATACGCACAAGTCTGTAAAAGATAAGAACTTACTTTTATTCATCTTTGAAATGCAATCTCACATACACACATACCTTGTTAAGCTTTTGATCCAAACATAATGGGAAATACGCAAAATCGATAACTTTTAGATTGAGCTGGCAAGCCTCTTCGGGGTGACGAATAAAACTTAAGCCTTTTAATAGACTGTATTTGTTGAAGTTCATCTCGATGTGACGAATTTTTGTAAGAGTCCAGCCGCTGTCACGCTCTTGGAACTAATCCATTTTCGCACTTATCATCGCAGCACGACTCGTAAACAGATCCTCCAAATCACTCTCAATTGTAGCTACAATCACAGATATCTGATGAGATTTAATCATAAACGTCATCACATCATCCTTCATCTTCATGTAGCCCCCGCCTGTGCGAGAAAGTTCTCAGACAATTGTATTATTTCTCTGCTGACATTGGGGTTGCTATTATCACTTTAATAGCGATACGTCGACATGCGATTGTGGAAAGCAGTTGATATTTGCTTCAAGCACGCATCCAAGGCCTTACATGCATTTGCCTTGTGATCGTTGTCATCAAATGATAGTTGCATTTGGTGCTATTCACAGAAACTTTATGCTCAGCACAATACCGATCCATTTAAATTTTTTTTTAGTTTTGACTCTTACTGAAGCACTACAGAAGCGTTCTGAATATAAAATCGTTGTGAATGTTAGTCAAGATTTTCTACATTCGTAAGCCTAAACATAAGCATGTGGCTCAAGTCGAGCTCCAAAACATAAACAGCTATAGCTCCATTCCAATCTGGAGACAGCCATCGAAGTCAAACAGAATCATATGAATATATTGACATTGATATTTAATATATATGTATTTTTATGTATGTATGTATGTTTGTATGTATGCATTGACGTTTATGAAAAATGCCGTTCCAACACAAACACGTTCCCACACCCTCTCCTCGGCAAAATCTTGAGTAAAGATCAAGCACGTGCGTACTCCACTTGACAACCAACCCAAAATTTATACATACATATCTATGTATATACCGTACTTAAGCCGGCTACACAACCCGAAACCAACACAAAACAAAAATATACATACATATACATCTGTATGTACTAAATATATACAACGATCAACCCAAATTTGTTTATGCTGCTGTAGCGAGCTGAAATGGATCATTTACACATTCAAGAATTTTATGAACCACTCAAAAAACAATTAATAGCTCTTCATGTTTATTTAATATATCACCCCAACATACACCCCCCTCTAATCATACCCTCCTCTATACCATCACTCTAAAAAATGTATTCCAATATTGTTTATAAGTATGACGCCCCAACACCCTCTATGAACATACCCCTCTCTACCCACACTTTAAGAAATGTAACCCAACACTTTAAGTAAAAAAACCCATTATGAACCCATTAAAAACCACTTCCAAGAAAAACCCATAAATCATGCCCTTAAAGATCCAGAACATACAGTCCTTATCTACTCGCAGCCGCTAAATTATCTACGCAGTAAGCTGCGCACGTGCTTGTGTGTGCATGTATATGTATGTGTGTGTGCGCAGAGGGTAATATGTATAGATAAAAGATGTAAGCTAGATTGATTTAAACACCACCTCGGACTTTGTTCAGGGGATCTCCTAGTCTGGCAAACCCGACTAGAGCGTTCTTACTTGTTTTGTTTAAAACGCGGATAGAAAGGGGGGCTTTGCTTAAAGGGGCATTTTGGAGGAATTGTATTTCATATACATACATACGCATGTCTGTATTTACAAACATACAAGTGTGGTGGGAACTGGGTCATTCTTTTGAGGATTAAAAGAGCGATAGTTTTTACATATATTTTTATACCCTAAACCCATTGAAAATGGGAATTCAGGGTATAATGGTTTTGTGACAATGTATGTAACAGGCAAAAAGGGGCGTGGCAGACCCCCTAAAGTATATATATTCTTGATCAGGACGACGAGGTGAGTCGATCTAGCCATGTCCGTCTGTCCGTCTGTCCGTCGGTATGAACGCAGTGATCTCGTAAACTACAAAAGCTAGAGATTTAAAATTGTATATATATATTCTTGTATACCACACGCAGTACAAGTTTATTATTTTTTCGATAACTCATCCTATTTCCTTATTATCGATAACAATCGAAATTTTTACTTTCTTTTTAGGCTATAACTTAAAGACCATAATAGATAGAGATACCAAATTGACTATGTATTTTCTGTAATGCAAATACAGATAATAAACTTTTTAAATTTTTGATACCTCCCCCATTAGCCCCAAAAGTGGAAAAAACGTATTTAAAATACTAGGGAGTTGGGACTTCGCATATATATATCTTTGGATGTCAATATTATGCCCTGAAAATTTCATTACGAAAGTAGATCTAGAACCGCAGTTATTTAACAATCAATTTCTCATAATGCTGCCCAGAATGCAGCCCAAGCGCAGCCGCTTTATCATTTATGCAGTAAGCGGCGGGCGTGCTTGCGTGTGCATGTATATATGTGTAATATGCATAGATAAAAGATGTAAACTAGATTGGTTAAAACACCACCTTGGACATGGTTCAGGGGATCTTCTAGTCGGGCAGACCCGACAAGAGCGTACTTATTATTTTTATTTTTATTTTTTAGAACATTTCAAGGGACCACTGCTGATAAAATTCTGTAGTAGAAATGTGTGTGTGTGTTTGTTTCTTAGGTCACTTCAAGTGACTGCTGCTGCAAACAAACGCTTTATTGTAATATATATATTTAATTTACAATTTTATAATAACCCCAATCATGAGTGTGAATCCTATCACTCATTATGCACCTCTTATCATCTATAGGACTTATTGCTACTTTTGTTATTTTTTGGGTGCACAATTAATGTAAATTTGACTATACGCTTTATTATTAAACAATCAATCAGAAAATACATTTATACTTAGGTCTTTTAATATGGACCTTTTGATACACTTTGCCTTTTTAATAGAATCGCCGTATTCAAGGCGCAATGAATATATTTCCCTCTTATTCTCATTGTTGGTCGCAGTACCAGTATCAAAGATGAGCGGTCAGCTTAAGGAGAGCAAAACAATTGGAAGAACAGCTGTTCATGCGGCTGTTGCTCTCTCTTAAGATAATCGCTGCTAATCTTTCGTCCTAATTAGCACTCTCAGTGCTGCCGCATTGCTAAGCCGGCATATATGTTAGTGTATAAATTGATATTTGGCGGACAGCAAGACACCTCGATCACTTGCTCGCATTTGTTAAATAACTATCTAGTGCTATATTATTTTTGGCTAGCCGCACGACATTCGGTCGTTTGCATACAGTGTTTAGTAATAGCAATTGTTATCTTGGCTGATCGCTTGCACACAGTATTAACATAATTCAATAAAGACATTAAAAACAACAAAGTGACTTATAAGTCAACATTTGGTGACCCCGACGTGATCTTTGCAATGTATATATATATACAATTAATATATATTATAAATTGCATAAACTAACATACATACATATATAATTCAATACATACATACATATGTAATTCTACATAAACATATGCCTTGATTGCTTAAGATGTGAAGTTTCGTTCGCCGTTACGGTATCAGTTCGCTTTCTTTATCACTGTTCGCAATAAGTGGCGCGCGTAAAGCATCGACCAGTGCGTGTTAAACCATAAGCTGCACACCTGTATAAAGTGAGTTTTGTGGCAATTTTCGGGCTTTAAAATAAATTGAACGGACATAAATAATATTGAATAACCTAAAGTGACCAATGCCAAATTGAGGCGTTGTCGTTCATCGCGTGCGCGCACATTCAAATATTTAAATATATGCATATGCATATGCAGTGATCTGCACTATTTGTTGTAACTTTCGTTTGCCCATTTTTGGTTTGCATTTTTTCTCGTCACGCTTGCAATATAGTGGCGCCTGATCAACGGTCCACACACACATTCTCAAATACAAAGTGTTGCCGTTTCAGGCATTTGCATATACACACATACTTAGGTTGCATAGAAACGGTATCATGCAATCTCTATCGGTAATTCGCTTGTGCGTTACATCTTTTCGCGACATGGCAACTAAAGACAGTACAGTGGCGCCCGATGAGCGAGTGGCATTTTACAAATGCAAATTGAAATCGGTATATGAACGCTTAAAGACTCTGCAAACAAAGCTAGATTATGCCTCGTTGGCCGAACAAAGTGAGAGCGGCTTGGCGGTGTTTTTGGATCGCATTTACAAATTAAGCCAATCGTTCGATGTGGCACATGACGGCCTAGAAGAGCTAGATGTGGGCGAAATGAATAATGATCTGCGCACGAACTTTGGTGAGTTGATAATGTCTGTTCAATCATCAGTTCTGTCAGAAAGGAAAGTCCGAGAAGCTCAAGTGCTCCACACTCAATTAATCGAAGCTGCGTCCAGTCCAGCCCTGCCACCACTAAGACTGCCTACGATTAGTGGCAGATATCGAAAATGGGACTACTTTTATTCAATGTTTGCAACGATTTTTGAAAGTCATCCCGATCCCGAGCAGATAGTGAGCGCTTTGATAGCTCAAGTGCTGCTGCAAAGGCTCGATATGACATCGCGAGCTAAGTGGGAGGAACAATTGAATAGGTCAGAGATGTCAGACAATATACCGACATATGAAGAACTCTCCGCATTTCTTTTAGAGTCGATGGAATTTGCGATGGCAGGCTACGTTTCGAGCGATAAAATGAGCCACAGCCGCAAAGGCATTTTAAACAAATCAGCGCTGGTCGAAACGACTAATGCTGCATGTTTTGGGATGATCGTCAGCATACCATATACCACTACAAAGGATTTCCAAATTTGTCACCTGCTGCTCTTTAGCTAAAGGAAACCAGGAAGGCTGGACTATGTTTGAATTGCCTAAAGCTCGGGCATCAATCTTGGCAGTATAGCTCCACCTGCTGTCAGGTTACTTCATACGTCATAGCTGCTATTCCTGTCAGATGCTTATCAAAGTGCGGTAAAGAATTTCTGGCGCTTCATCCCTCCATTGTCCCCCACTTCGGTGGATTATGGGAAGCAGCAGTGAAGACCGCCAAGCATCACTTCAACCGATCTGTTGGACCCTCCATCCTAGCATACGATTAACTGCGCACACTGGTCTGCCACATATCGGCTATCATTAATTCAAGGCTATTAGTTTCAATTACAGAAAATGCAGAAGATTTAAACGTATTTACCCCAGCTCATTGCTTGAATGGCTGTTGTTCACGTCAGCAACGTCAGTGGATCAGCCAGCTTTTCGGGTCCCTCAGATAGTGAGCTTGCGTAAGCAACGCAAGCTTGAGCAGTCAGATCAGCTGAGCTGAGCTTACGCCTGAAAGAACTTTCCGTCTCCCTCAGAGAGTAAGCTTGCGTTAGCAACGCAAGCTTGCGCTCAGGTCCACTGCAATGAGAGCGCTCACTTCGATTTGAGACACGCAACTCACCGCATTCTTTTGTACAATATATATCAAATAACTTAAACATCTTAAAAACGGAAAATATACATAGAAAGTGATGTGAATTTAACCCAACGCTTTTTCATTTCACCAACCAACCAAATACAACCATCCCGATTTCGTTGCCGCTCCGCCACAAACAGTGGTCCTTCGAGCCGGATAAAATTTTTATTAAAATCTATTCGCCCAGCTACGCATCGGTGGACAACGTTACACAAGCTTGATAAGTACATTTCTTCAGATTTATGTGTATATGTGTGCATATGTGGATATCTTAATCCAATTGCCCCAAACCGTGCCATTTTCCGAGCACCTTCCAATTTAAACTTATTTGGTTTGCGCGGCATTTGCAGCATATACATACATATATACACATATAGGTATGCCTATGTACATATGTAAATAAGTGCAATCACTCCAGCCGCCATTAGAGTTCAGCCTCTCTTGAGTTTTTTCGGCGATTGCACTTTGTTCCACATATCCGTACCTAGCGCTCTCCCAAATATATATATTCATAATTTGACTCCAGCCTCTCTCTCTCTCTGAGCGGCATTTTTTCTGGCTGGCAACACTCCACTTGTATGCACATACATGTATATGTATGTATTTTAATTGCTGCCAACTATTATCCGTGCTATTTGTATATATCATTTAAAAAAAAAAAACAAATAAAATAGTTGGCACTGTCCATTTATGCTTATTGTTGTCTGAATGTTAAATCCATAATAAACATTCAATTCCAAAACCTAATTATATAATACAACATTAGACACACACACATACATATGTGCATAACTCCATGCACCCTACCTCACAGTCAATAGTCAATATTGGCTTTGCTAAAATTGGACACTTAGCAAATAATAAATAAAAAAAAAAATTAATTTCTTTTATTTAACTTTTTTTAATTGAGTTAATATATAATTATTTCTAGTCCATCCACTATTACATTATAAAATAAAATTTTTTTAATTAAAAAAATAAAATACAATACAAATATTATTTGAAAATAAAAATAATAATAAATAAAATAAAAAGGGTTATTGTTATTTATTAAAAAAAAAATATATAAAAACAAGTAAGAACGTTGCAGTCGGGCGCCACCGACTGCGTCAGACTCTGTTCCTGTTAAAGGTGTGTAGGCTCAATAAATATGTAGACCGTCCGTCCGTCTTTCCGTATGTTTGAATGCGAGATTATTGAGATTCCTTTTTTGAGCATGTCTTTTACATCAATTTAGCTACAGCCCAAGTTAGGTCAACTAGAATTTGTTTTGATAAAATATAAGGATTTATGCTGAACATTTTATCAAAATCCATTAAATAACATAGAAGTTATAAAAAAATAAAAAAAAATTTTATTAAATGATAATATCACGCGGCAGCGATGGGAATCGAACCTAGGTCACGCGCTTCGCATGCCACCGACTCTACCCACAACACCACAGCGTCTCTTGCGCCAAATTGAGTTTGGTGTGTTGATTTGGTTAAACAGACTTGCCCCAGTTAGGTCAACTAGAATTTGTTTTGATAAATATAAGGATTTATGCTGAAAATTTTATCAAATCCATTAAATAACATAGCAGTTATAAAAAAAATAAAAAAAAATCATTTTATTAAATGATAATATCACGCGGAAGCGCTGGGAATCGAACCTGGGTCACGTGCTTCGCATGCCACCGACTCTACCCACAACACCACGGCGTCTCTTGCGCGACTAAGTGCCAAACTGAGTTTGGAAGTGTTTTGATTTGGTTAAACAGACTTGCGTTGTGGTAGCGAAGACCCTGCTTCAATCCCCAGTTAGGTCAACTAGAATTTGTTTTACGGAGGCTTACATTATGATTATTATTATTTTTTTTTTCGTAAATTAAATTTCATGAACAGTACTCCACATGTCAAATTTGGATGCTCTACGTCTAAGACTGTAGGAGATACAGTTTTACCCTATTTGCCACGCCCCAAATGGGCGTAGCTATATATAACATATATTTTTGGGTAGAGGTAGGATACTAGTATATATATTCCAAGTCCCAACTCTTTGACAGAAATATTGCCGAAATTATCACGGTTTTAGTAAAAGATATAGTAATTCCCGATTTGCCACGCCCCCAGAAGACGTGGATACATAACTGTTGACTTATCTTAAGAGGAGGTCAACAGTATCCCACATGCAAAATTTGGACGCTCTAGCTCCAAAACTGTAGGACATACAGTTTTATCCGATTTTCCACGCCCTTAATGGGCGTAAATATCTATAATATATATATTTGATTCCGAGTGATCTATTTGCACATGTATTCCAAATTTTAAGTCTCTAGCTCTTAATACGCTCAAAATATTATAGGATTTATACAAATCGCTATATATATATTCCCGATTTGGTACGCCTCCAGGGGGCGTGGGTATATAACTTTTTGATCTAAATTAAGGGAAGGTCAACAGTAACGCACATGCCAAATTTGGATGCTCTAGCTTCAAAACTGTAGAAGATATAGTTTTATCCGATTTGCCACGCCCACAATGGGCGTAGATATATAATCTATATCTTAAAACGTCCGCGTGGTGTACACGAATATATATTCTAAATCTCATTTCTTAGACTGCAATATTGACTAAAATAACAGCGTTTTAGTCTTAATAGATATAGCATTTCCCGATTTGCCACGCCCCCTGTGGGCGTATCGGAAAAATACTCAAACTTGATCTGACGCGGATACACACGAGTATATATTCCAAATTAAAAGTCTCTAGCTTCTATAGTGTCCAAATGCTGCGCGTTCATACAGACAGACGGACAGACGGACAGACGGACGGACGGACAGACGGACAGACGGACAGACGGACAGACAGCAAGACGGACATTGCACAAATCCAATAGACTATTTTTCCCTTTGGGAACAGAGTCTAAAAAACCTCGACTACAATAAAAAAAAGAGAAAAAATTGTTTTTCTATAATTAATTATTATTAATAATAATACAGAAAATCCACACATTGTCTCATTAACTTGTTTCTGTGTTTGTTCAATATTGTCTTAAGTGCAAATTCAGCACTCTTTAAAAGGCTTCCGTCCCCAGACTCCACTAGTGTCGTTGTCAGCATACTCGCATCCGCACGGGGATTGCTGTATTAGCGTATTATGCCAATTAGGGGTGAAGAAAAACCTAAAGGTTTGTCACTCCCAGTCCCAAGCAAGACTCCCTCGTCTCTACTTCCGAATAAAGGGTCCAGAGTCAGAGCTTCATCTCCATCCTCAACTTTTGGTCGCAAGCCTGTGGCCCTCAAGCCTTCCCCTCGCATCACGCCATTCGGTCCTGTAGTCGCGGCATCGTCCAAGTCACATTCCGCCGGTTCCCGAAATCTCCCAATTTCGGCTCCTAACAGACTCTTACTGTCCTCAGTGTAGCAGCACTTTCAAGCTTCAAAGATGTCTTCAGCGGAATTTATTGCAAAATCCGACAAATTTAGCCAGCTAGAAGCTAGGCTGGGTGCAGAAGCGAGTGGAGAAGCTTCTCTTCATGTCTTGAAAATTCATCTTGACCATGTCAAGACCTTGTGGGCCAAGGTGGAAGAGGAGTGGGATCGTTGCACAAAAGTTCTCTTAGTCAGCGATCAGGAAGATAGCAGGGTTGATTTGATTTTACATGCAGGCAAAATATGATTACTGCTACTCGGTCTATGTACGGTGGGCAGCACACTTCAGAGAGCGCATCGAACAGCTCTCGGCTGCTCCGGTCGTGCCTCCAATTCCTCAACCCTCCACTCCACGAGGCTGCCATCTCCCACCCTGTGACATAGAAACGTTCACGGGTGATTACTTAAAATGGCCCATCTTCAGGGACTTGTTCACAGCTATCTATGTGTAGAATCCTCGCCTTACTCCTGTTGAACGGTTGTTTCACCTTAATTCAAAAACGAGTGGTGAAGCAAGGGCAATAGTTTCCAAGTCCCCCCTCACAAATGATTGGTTCCAATCCGCCTAGGGTCAACTTAACAGCACGCATTGAGAACAAGCGGCTGTTAGTGAACAGTCAGCTGAAGATCCTATTCAGCCTGACCTCCATGCTCCAAGAGACGGGGGCAGCCCTCAAGGATCTGCAAAGCACCATTCAAGGGTGTTTGACCGCTCTAGAGCATTCCTATGTGAATACGGAGAATTGGGATGCAATTCTCGTATTCATCTGTTCCCTAAACTAATTCTGTTCCTCTGGGAGCAATCTATTAGTAGTAGGACAGCGTTACCTTAATGTGAGTTGATGAACAGATTCCTGGTCCATAAACATCGAACGCTAGAGGCCATTGAAGACCTCAAGCCCCCTCCAAATCTGCCCACCCAGTCTCGCGTCATTAAAAAGGACACGCCGACGACTAGAGTCCACACATTTGAAACCAAAGTCAGCGTTAGCCAGCAAGGCTGCAAGCTCCAAAGAGAACCACCCAATCCGGTTATGCCCTCGCTTTCTGAACTTGTCAGTCAGCGAGAGAATCTCCACGATCAAACAGCAACGACTATGTCTGAACTGTTTTGCCCGAGGGCACCAACTCAAAGATTGCACGAGTGCTCACAATTGCCACACGTGCAAGGGACGTCACAACACGCTTCTCCATCGAGACGTCCCCTCCTCATCGCTTTCTTCCATTACGGACGAAAGTCCCCCCATTATACAGTCCACTCCTTCAACCTCGACTGCGCACGTGCAAAACTATTTTGCTTCCAATAATCGAGGCGTCCTATTAGGGACCGCCATAGACCATATCTCCCATTTGGGGGCAGACTTTTCGGGACTTGCTTTGATCTACCCCGGATCGGAAGCATCGTTCATTTCCGAACGTATGTTTCACACAATCAACCCGCCTTTCCGCGTAATTTCAGCCCAGGTAACTGGACTCAATCAAACAATCGCTGCCCAGTCCCAAAAGTTGCGCCATCTTCGGCTCACATCACCTACTAAGCCTAGGCTGCAGGTTGAGACCTCGGCCTTTGTACTCCCAAACCTAGCAGGCAATCTCCCGTCGTATTCAATCCAACGAGACCGACTGAGAGATATGCCTAATATCCCATTGGCCGACCCCCATTTCCACCAAAGTTCGCAAATAGACGTCCTAATTGGAGCGGATATCCTTCCGTCTATCCTCCTGGGGGCGTCAAAGCTGGATACTCACGGGCCCTCTTTCCATGGGTAACGCGAAAGCAGTAGCGGCTTTTTCGAAGCGAGTCTCCATTACTCCGGATATGACCCTTGATAAACTGCTCACAAAGTTTTGGGAGGTGGAAGATATCCCAGTCAAACTGGTTAAAGATTAGGATCAAGTTTGGGAGGAACTATTCATCCAAACGACCAGCAGGGATCCATCGGGCGTGTATCGAGTCACTGCCTTTCAAGACCCCCCGGCATATAGATCTAGGGCATTCCAGATTCATGGCCCTAGCTCAATTCCTCAAAAACGAGCAACGGCTGAAAAGGAAACTCCCTCTAAGGGAACAGTATGATACTGTGCTCCGAGAGTATCTTGATCTGGGACACATGTGTCCGGTTCCGCAAGATAATCGCCCAAATTTCTACCTACCGCACCATGCTGCGCTCAAGCCAGACAGCGTGACCACGAAGGTCCGCGTGGTGTTCGACGCCTCCAGCCCATCAGCGAACGGAAACAGTCTCAATGACGCGTTGCACTGGGGGCCCACTCTCCAATCTGACCTGACCAGGCAGATCCTCAACTGGCGTTTCTTCCGTTATGTCTTCAATGCGGATGTCTTCAATGGGGAGCTCTGTGATTATGAGCTCTAGACAGTTACGTTAGACGTGAACTGTGCCCCGTGTTCCTTGCCGTTCGAGTGCAATAACAGTTGGCTCAGGATATAGAAAAGTCATTTCCTTTGGCCAGCGACATTCTACGCACGTCGATGTACGTGGATGATGTCCTTGCCGGGGCACATGCCGAGGACCATGCCATACTGGCTATTCGACAGCTTCGGGGTGCTCTCGAATCGGCTGGCTGTCCTTTACGGAAGTGGACTTCTAACCACAAATGTGTCTTAATGGGGATTCCGCGATATCATCGGCTGCACGCTGATTTCTTAGAGCTAGATGACGAAAGCACCACCAAGACTATGGGCGTGCGTTGGAAGGCCATGTCCGACGAATTCAGCTTTTCGACCACATTTGTGAGCATCCAAGCGACGTACACCAAGCGGGAAGTCCTAGCCCAGATTGCTAGATTTTTTGAACCGGCAGGCTGGCTGGCCCCCTTTGTAGTCCGAGCCAAGATTTTCATGCTGCAACTTTGGCTGACTGAACTTGGCTGGGATGATCCACTGTCCTGTGAGCTGCTCAAATCCTGGGAAACGTTCCTCCACGACTACCCGGGTCTGGAGCAGATACGGGTACCTCGGTGGTAGGGAACTACCCCTGAAGCGCGTTGGCAACTTCACGGATTTTGCGATGCGTCCCAGAAGGCCTATGGGGCAGCACTCTAGAACTCCAGACCCATTTCTCCAATGTCAGAGGATCCTACTGACCTGCTAGCGCTTACTCCAGGGCATTTCCAAACCGGAGGCCCTCCCCGTTGCTATCTCGATAGAGTATACGCTGGAATGGGGTGAACTTGGGATCGACCAGGACTTGTCGATACATTTTCGTTATGTCCGCATTGAAGACATAACGGAAGAAACGCCAGTTGAGGATCTGCCTGGTCAGGTCAGATTGGAGAGTGGGCCCCCAGTGCAACACGTCAGAGACCGTTTCCGTTTGCTGATGGGCTGGAGGCGTTAAACACCACGCGGACCTTCGTGGTCATGGATCTGGAATTCCCTAGATCTATATGCGGGGAGTCTTGAAAGGCAGTGACACGATATACGACTGATGGATCCCGTCTGGTCGTTTGGATGAAGAGTTCCTCGCAAACTTGATCCCCCTCTTTAACCAGTTTGA
The DNA here is from genome assembly GCA_035045545.1 of Drosophila gaucha. Lineage (NCBI taxonomy): Eukaryota > Metazoa > Arthropoda > Insecta > Diptera > Drosophilidae > Drosophila > Drosophila gaucha. The sequence goes on along the minus strand of JAWNOY010000312.1, from coordinate 42,546 downwards.
CTGGGATATCTTCTACCTCCCAAAACTGTGAGCAGTTTATCGAGGGTCATACCCGGAGTAATGGAGACTCGCTTCGAAAAATCCGATACTGCTTTCGCGTTACCCATGGAAAGAGGGCCCGTGAGGATCCAGTCAAAGATGGTCTCTTGCCCAAGAAGTGTGCCGCATATGTTCGCTTTGACGCCCCCCAGGAGGATAGACGGAAGGATATCCGCTCCAATTAGGACGTCTATTTGCGAACTTTGGTGGAAATGGGGGTGGCGGTCCCTAATAGGACGCCTCGATTATTGGAAGCAAAATAGTTTTGCACGTACGCAGTCGAGGTTGAAGGAGTGGACTGTATAATGGGGGACTTTTGTCCGTAATGGAAGAAAGCGATGAGGATGGGACGTCTCGATGGAGAAGCGTGTTGTGACGTCCCTTGCACGTGTGGCAATTGTGAGCACTCGTGCAATCTTTGAGTTGGTGCCCTCGGGCAAAACAGTTCAGACATAGTCGTTGCTGTTTGATGGTGGAGATTCTCTCGCTGACTGACATGTTCAGAAGGCGAGGGCATAACCGGATTGGGTGGTTCTCTTTGGAGCTTGCAGTCTTGCTGGCTAAAGTCAGAGGACTTTGGTTTCAAATGTGTGGACCCTAGTCGTCGGCGTGTCCTTTTTAATGACGCGAGACTGGGTGGGCAGATTTGGAGGGGGCTTGAGGTCTTCAATGGCCTCTAGCGTTCGATGTTTATGGACCAGGAATCTGTTCATCAACTCACAGGAAGGTAACTCTGTCCTACTACTAATGGATTGCTCCCAGAGGGACAGAGTTAGTTTAGGGAGTTTCAACGAACAGATGAATACGAGAATTGCATCCAAATTCTCCGTATTCACATAGGAATGCTCTAGAGCGGTCAAACACCCTTGAATGGTGCTTAGCAGATCCTTGAGGGCTGCCCCCGTCTCTTGGAGCATGGAGGTCAGGCTGAATAGGATCTTCAGCTGACTGTTCACTAACAGCCGCTTGTTCTCAATGCGTGCTGTTAAGTTGACCCTAGGCGGATTGGAACCAATCATTTGTGAGGGGGGACTTGGAAACTATTGCCCTTGCTTCACCACTCGTTTTTGAATTAAGGTGAAACAACCGTTCAACAGGAGTAAGGCGAGGATTCTGCACATACATAGCTGTAAACAAGTCCTGAAGTGTGCTGCCCACCGTACATAGACCGAGTAGCAGTAATCATATTTTGCCTGCATGGAAAATCAAATCAACCCTGCTTTCTTCCTGATCGCTGGCTAAGAGAACTTTTGTGCAACGATCCCACTCCTCTTCCACCTTGGCCCACAAGGTCTTGACATGGTCAAGATGAATTTTCAAGACATGAAGAGAAGCTTCTCCACTCGCTTCTGCACCCAGCCTAGCTTCTAGCTGGCTAAATTTGTCGGATGTTGCTAAAGACATCTTGGAAGCTTGAAAGTGCTGCTGCACTGAATACCGTAAGAGTCTGTTAGGAGCCGAAATTGGGAGATTTCGGGAACCGGCGGAATGTGACTTGGACGATGCCGCGACTACAGGACCGGATGGCGTGATGCGAGGGGAAGGCTTGAGGGCCACAGGCTTGCGACCGAAAGTTGAGGAAGGAGATGAAGCTCTGACTCTGGACCCTTTATTCGGAAGTAGAGATGAGGGAGTCTTGCTTGGGACTGGGAGTGACAAACATTTAGGTTTTTCTTCACCCCTAATTGGCATAATACGCTAATACAGCAATCCCCGTGCGAATGCGGGTATGCTGTCAACGACACTAGTGGAGTCTGGGGACGGAAGCCTTTTAAAGAGTGCGGAATTTGCACTTAAGACAATATTGAACAAACACAGAAACAAGTTAATGAGACAATGTGTGGATTTTCTGCATTATTAATAATAATAATTAAATATAGAAAAATAATTTTTTCTCTTTTTTTATTGTAGTCGAGGTTTTTTTTTATATATATTTTTTTTTTAATAAATAACAATATCCTATTTTAATTTATTTATTATTATTCTTATTTTCAAATAATATTTGTATTGTATTTTTTTTTTAATTAAAAAAAAAATTTTTTTATAATGTAATAGTGGATTGACTAGAAATAATTATACATTTACTCAATTAAAAAAAATTAAATAAAAGAAATTATTTTTTTTTATACCCTTGCAAAAAGGGTATATTAATTTTGGTCAGAAGTTTGGAACGCACAGAAGGAAGCTTCTACGACTATATAAAGTATATATATTCTTGATCAGCAAGACTAGCTGAGTTGATATAGCCATGTCCGTCTGTCCGTCTGTCTGTCTGTCTGTCTGTCTGTCTGTCTGTCTTGATCAACGCAATCTCCTCCGAGACTATAAGAGCTACAGAGCTGAAATTTTGCACATAGGCTGGAATATGCTGCAGGCATTGTATATCTAGGAATCATCCGGATCGGATGACTATATCCTATACGATATAAGAAATGTTTTAGTGGGATAACTTCGACGTTATTAAAGTCAGAGACTTGATATTTGAAATATATACTCCTGAGTTGCACCCAAATACAAAAAGATATAGAATATATATCTACGCCCTTTGGGGGCGTGGCAAATAGGATAAAACTATATCTTATACAGTTTAAAAGCTAGAGAATCCAAATTTGGAAAGTGACATAAAGTGACTTTTGGCCTCCCCTTCAGATTGATGAAAAAGTTATATATCCACGCCTACTTGGGGCGTGGCAAATCGGGAAAGTCTATATAGGCGTTAACATAAATCCTCAAATATTTTGGATGCTGTTAAAGCCAGAGAGTTGAAACTCTAAACATATATTTGTATCAACCACCCCTAGAAAAAAAGTTAAAGAATATATATCTACGCCCATTAGGGGCGTGGCAAATCGGATAAAACTATATCTTGTACATTTTTAAAGCTAAAGCATCTTAATTTGGAAAGTAATATACTGTTGGCCTTCCCTTTAGATTAATCAAAAAATTATATATCCATGCCTTCTTGGGGCGTGGCAAATCGGGAATGTCTATATAGTACTCAACATAAATCTTCCAATATTTTGGATGCTGTTAAAGCCAGAGACTTGAAACTTTAAACATATATTTGTATCAACCACCCCTAGAAAAAAAAAGGAAAAAATATATCCGCCCATTAGGGGCGTGGCAAATCGGAAAAAACTATATCTTCTACAATTTAACACCTTGAGTTCCAAAAATTGACACAGACGTTAGGCTTGACCGTTTCGACAAAATTATGGAAAATAATATATATATCCGCCTCTTGGGGGCGTGGCAATTCGGAGAAAACTATATCTTCCAAAGTCTTATAGGTACAGCTGCAAAATTTGATATATAGGTTACTGTTGTCCTTCTTAATAGATTGGCCAAAAATTATATATATCCAATTGTTCGGGGCGTGGCAAATCAGAAAAAACTGTATCTATATCCTTTACAATTGCAAGGGTATTACCAAACTTCGGCATGGCCGAATTACCCATTGAAAATGGGAATTCAGGGTATAATGGTTTTGTGACAATGTATGTAACAGGCAGAAGGAGGCGTGGCAGACCCCATAAAGTATATATATTCTTGATCAGGACGACGAGCTGAGTCGATCTAGCCATGTCCGTCTGTCCGTCTGTCCGTCCGTCCGTCTGTCCGTCTGTCCGTCTGTCCGTCCGTATGAACGCAGTGATCTCGTAAACCACAAAAGCTAGAGATTTGAGATTTTAGATATATATTCTTGTATACCATACGCAGTACAAGCTTATTTTTTTTTTCGATAACTCATCCTATTTCCTTATTATCGATAACAATCGATATTTTGACTTTGTTTTTAAGCTATAACTTTTAGACCATAATACCTAGAGACACCAAATTGACTATGTAGGTTGCTGTGATGTAAATACAGATAATAAACTTTTTAAATTTTGGATACCTCCCCCCATTAGCCCCATATGTGGAAACAAGTAAGAACGCTCTAGTCGGGTCTGCCCGACTACGAGATCCCCTGAACCAAGTGCGAGGCTGTCTTTTAAACAATCTAACTTATATCTTTTACCGGTACATATTACCCTCTGCGCGCACACACACACGCACACATATACATACACAAGCACGCGCGCCGCTTACTGCGTAGATGATTTAGCGGCTGCGCTTGGGCTGCATTGTGGGCAGCATTATGAGAAATTCATTGTTAAATAACTTCGGTTCTAGATCTACTTTCTTAATGAAATTTTCAGGACATAATATTAACATCTAGAGGTGTATATAACTCATCCTATTTCCTTATTATCGATAACAATCGATATTTTTACTTTGTTTTTAAGCTATAACTTTTAGACCATAATACCTAGAGACACCAAATTGACTATGTAGGTTGCTGTGATGTAAATACAGATAATAAACTTTTTAAATTTTGGATACCTCCCCCCCATTAGCTCCATAAGTGGAAAAAACGTATTTCAAATACTAGGGAGTTGGGATTTCGTATATATACACCTCTAGATGTCAATATTATGTCCTGAAAATTTCATTAAGAAAGTACATCTAGAACCGAAGTTATTTAACTATGAATTTCTCATAATGCTGCCCAGAATGCAGCCCAAGCGCAGCCGCTTTATCATTTATGCAGTAAGCGGCGGGCGTGCTTGTGTATGTATATGTGTGCGAGTGTGTGTAAAAGATATATGCTAGATTGTTTAAAACACCGCCTCGGACTTGGTTCAGGGGATCTCGTAGTCGGGCAGACCCGACTAGAGCGTTCTTACTTGTTTCTTTTAATTTCACATTAAAGCATATGATATCACAGTTTTTATACCCTAAACCCATTGAAAATGGGAAATCAGGGTATAATGGTTTTGCAAAAAGTATATAACAGGCAGAAGGATGCGTGGGAGACCCCATAAAGTATATATATTCTTGATCAGGGCGACGAGCTGAGTCGATTTCGCCCTATCCGTCTGTCTGTCCGTCTGTCTGGCTGTTCGTCTGTCCGTATGTATGAACGCCTCGATCTCAGAACCTATAAGAGCTAGAGACTTCAAATTTTGCATGATGGTCTGTGTATACATCGAAAATATCGAGCTTATTTTAGATATTCGATAAATTTTTCCGTTTCAATAATATCGATTTAAAACGTGTCAAGATTCAGTTTTTTGACCAAATCTTTTACATATTTTTAGCTACAGCTACCAAATTGTTTTTAACTTTTTGTAAATAAAATACATTTTCTATTTTTTTATATTTTAGATACCGGCCCCACATTTAAAAAAAAAAAAAATAAAAAAAAAAATACCAAAGCCACAATTTAATTTTTTCATATTTTTTAGTGAAAACCGTATTTTCAATAAATTAATAACATTCAATGCAGAAAATTGCATTCAAATCCGTTAAGTAATACAGAAGTTATTAAAGGAAACATTGTAAAAGCACGCGGCAGTAGCCTGTACGTGTGCACACATACATTCAAATCAACTAAGCAGAAATCGGCGAGCGTGCTTCTGTGTGCATGTGTATACAAATATGTCAATGTGTATTTGTGTGCGCGTGTATATGTGTGCATGTGTATATGTGTCCATGTGTATTTGCGTGCCTGTGTGTATGTGTGCATGTGTATATGCGCGCAGAGGTAATATGTATAGATAAAAGATGTAAGCTAGGTTGTTTAAAACATCAGCTCGGTCTTGGTTGAGGGGATCTCGTAGTCGGGCAGACCCGACTAGAGGTTTCTTACTTGTTATTTATTATTTGCTAAGTGTCCAATTTTAGCAAAGCCAATATTGACTATTTACTGTGAGGTAGGGTGCATGGAGTTATGCACATATGTATGTGTGTGTGTTTCTAATGTCGTATTTTATAATTAGGTTTTGGAATTGAATGTTTATTATGGATTTAACATTCAGACAACAATAAGCATAAATGGACAACTATTTTTTTTGTTTTTTTTTTTTTAAATGAAATATACAAATAGCACGGATAATAGTTGGCAGCAATTAAAATACATACATATACATGTATGTGCATACAAGTGGAGTGTTGCCAGCCAGAAAAAATGCCGCTCAGAGAGAGAGAGGCTGGAGTCAAATTATGCATATATATATTTGGGAGAGCACTATGTACGGATATGTGGAACAAAGTGCAATCGCCGAAAAAACTCAAGAGAGGCTGAACTCTAATGGCGGCTGGAGTGATTGCACTTATTTACATATGTACATAGGCATACATATAGGATGGAGTGTACCGTTTATGTGTATATATGTATGTATATGCTGCAAATGCCGCGCAAACCAAATAAGTAGAAATTGGAAAGTGTTCCGAAAATGGCACGGTTTGGGGCAATTGGATTAAGATATCCACATATGCACACATATACACATAAATCTGCAGAAATATACTTATCAAGCTTGTGTAACGTTGTCCACGTATGCGTAGCTGGGCGAGTAGATTTTAATAAAAATTTTATCCGGCTCGAAGGACCACTGTTTGTGGCGGGGCAGCAACGAAATCGGGATGGTTGTATTTGGTTGGTTGGTTAAATGAAAAAGCGTTGGGTTAAATTCACATCACTGTACAAAAGAATGCGTTGAGTTGCGTGTCTCAAATCGAAGTGAGCGCTCTCATTGCAGTGGACCTGAGCGCAAGCTTGCGTTGCTAACGCAAGCTCACTCTCTGAGGGAGACGGAAAGTTCTTTCAAACGTAAGCTCAGCTCAGCTGATCTGGCTGCTCAAGCTTGCGTTGCTTACGCAAGCTCACTCTCTCGCTCAGGCGAAAGCTCAGCTCAGCTGATCTGGCTGATCCACTGGGCGTTGCTGACGTGAACATCCCGCCCCCATGTCATATCTTGCAATGGAGGAATCCTTAGCCGCCCTCAATTTCGCGTCGTCCCCGAAAGCAAAAAGTTGGGCTTTGGGCCACGGGACCGCCGTCCTGACTGGTGAGGCAGCCTTGTTGGAGGACTGCGGCGTACATCTCGGCCCCCAAGAGTAAGGATACGGATGCGGGCCTTCCGAACTCGGGGTCGGCCAACCTTAGGTGGTGGAACCCGTCCTTCAGGATTGAAGGAACTTCCCGTTGCGGCGTCCGAATTCGCAGGTCATCTTCCACTGATGCGATGACCTCCTTTCGAAAATTTGGGTATTATGAAGTGGATGTGCATGGTACATGCTCTTTCGTCCCCCAGGGACGCGTCAGATCGGTTCCCATTACGCACGGGTTCAGTAGCGCGCGCAGCTCATACGTTCTTTGCCCATTGTCCACCAAGACTAGTGCAATGGGCAGCAACGAAGACAGAGACGGCGGATCTGCGGAACTAGCGTGGACGGGCGGAGATGCTGTTTGCTGTTTCGCTGCTGTTTGCGTTGGGGGTGCGTTGTGGGGGAGCCACTCCTTCGTTGCTCTTGAAGATGGAGCAGCGTGTGGTGCTTGCCTCCACTCGTGCCACACCGGTCTCCGCTCCTACAGGATCTGCTGGAGTGTTGTTGCGCCAGGCAGTTCGGGCAGTACTTATTGATTAATACTGCCCGAAGCCGCTTTTCCGTAGATAACGAGATGAAGCGTTGGCATTTTTTCAGGGCGTGGACGCCTCGGCAGACCCGACACCGGAATGCCCCAATTTTGGGCACCTGCCGACGATTTGTTGTCGAATGACGCTTGGGAGCCATAATCTCTGGATACGGATAGAAAAAGAAAACTTGCATTAGATTATTGGCGGCGTTAATGGGAGATGTAAATACATAGATAGGACCTGGACACCAGGACGTAGTGGACCGCACATTACATAGGGGGAGGGGAAGACCCGCTCTCGTCGGCCACCAAGAGGAAGAGCTTCGCGATTGGTCGTCGGATGGTGCCGCGGGTGGTGAGCCCGTCCACCACGCGGACCTTGCCATCAGGTCCTGAGCAAGTGCCGCATCGTCAGCTGGTTACCTCCATGGAGGCAGATGTGATGGGTGAACAGCACTAGTAGGCGTGATAAGGAGGATTTATACGGAAGTATAACCGGATGGTATTCGTCATAGCTAAGAGACTCGGATGCTCTTAGCCGCCCGCAGGAACGAAGGATGCAGTGGCGATCGATGAAGGGATTAAGATTGCGGATCGGACTGGAAGCTGCGATAGGTTGTTTTTATCCAGCGATCGCAGCTCCTTGGGAAACGCCGGTCTTTGGGTGATTAGGATCAGCAGCCTCTGTGCTGTCTCTATTTCAATCCGCCTCAAGTTCTTAGCAAATTGGCAGACGATCTTACGGTAGCGTTTTATAAAACGTTGCATATGTGACGTTGCAGTGACTCTTAATGCCCATAGGGCCCATAAACCTTCTGGGACGCATCGCAAAATCCATGAAGTTGCCAACGCGCTTCAGGGATAGTTCCCAACCACCGAGGTACCCGTATCTTCTCCAGACCCGGGTAGTCGTGGAGGAACGTTTACCAGGATTTGAGCAGCTCACAGGACAGTGGATCATCCCAGCCAAGTTCAGTCAGCCAAAGTTGCTGCATGAAAATCTTGGCTCGGACTACAAAGGGGGCCAGCCAGCCTGTCGGTTCAAACAATCTAGCAATCTGGGCTAGGACTTCCCGCTTGGTGTACGTCGCTTGGATGCTCACAAATGTGGTCGAAAAGCAGAATTCGTCGGACATGGCCTTCCAACGCGCGCCCAAAGTCTTGGTGGTGCTTGCGTCATCTAGCTCTAAGAAATCAGCGTGCAGCCGATGATCTCGCGGAATCCCCATTAAGACACATTTGTGGTTAGAAGTCCACTTCCGTAAAGGACAGCCAGCCGATTCGAGAGCACCCCGAAGCTGTCGAATAGCCAGTATGGCATGGTCCACGTACATCGACGTGCGTAGAATGTCGCTGGCCAAAGGAAAGGACTTTTCTATATCCTGAGCCAACTGTTATTGCACTCGAACGGCAAGGAACACGGGGCACAGTTCACGTCTAACGTAACTGTCTAGAGCTCATAATACAGAGCTCCCCATTGATATCTCTATAGAGTATACGCTGGAATGGGGTGAACTTGGGATCGACCAGGACTTGTCGATACATGTTCGTTATGTCCGCATTGAAGACATAACGGAAGAAACGCCAGTTGAGGATCTGCCTGGTCAGGTCAGATTGGAGAGTTGGCCCCCAGTGCAACACGTCATTGAGACTGTTTCCGTTCGCTGTTGGGCTGGAGGCGTTGAACACCACGCGGACCTTCGTGGTCACGCTGTTTGGCTTGAGCGCAGCATGGTGCGGTAGGTAGAAATTTGGGCGATTATCTTGCGGAACCGGAACCATGTGTCCCAGATCGAAATACTCTCGGAGCACAGTATCATACTGTTCCTTTAGAGGGAGATTCCTTTTCAGCCGTTGCTCGTTTTTGAGGAATTGAGCTAGATCTATATGCCGGGGATCTTGAAAGGCAGTGACACGATATACGCCCGATGGATCCCTTCTGGTCGTTTGGATGAATAGTTCCTCGCAAACTTGATCCTCCTCCTTAACCAGTTTGACTGGGATATCTTCCACCTCCCAAAACTTTGTGAGCAGTTTATCGAGGGTCATACCCGGAGTAATGGAGACTCGCTTCGAAAAATCCGATACTTCTTTCGCGTTACCCATGGAAAGAGGGGCCGTGAGGATCCAGTCAAAGATATGTTCGCTTTGACGCCCCCCAGGAGGGTAGACGGAAGGATATCCGCTCCAATTAGGACGTCTATTTGCGAACTTTGATGGAAATGGGGGTCGGCCAATGGGATATTAGGCAAATCTCTGTCGGTCTCGTTGGATTGAATACGACGGGAGATTGCCTGCTAGGTTTGGGAGTACAAAGGCCTAGGCTTAGTAGGTGATGTGAGCCGAAGATGACACAACTTTTGGGACTGGGCAGCGATTGTTTGATTGAGTCCAGTTACCTGGGCTGAAATTACGCGAAAAGGCGGGTTGATTGTGTGAAACATACGTTCGGAAATGAACGATGCTTCCGATCCGGGGTAGATCAAAACAAGTCCCGAAAAGTCTGCCCCCAAATGGGAGATATGGTCTATGGCGGTCCCTAATAGGACGCCTCGATTATTGGAAGCAAAATAGTTTTGCACGTACGCAGTCGAGGTTGAAGGAGTGGACTGTATAATGGGGGACTTTTGTCCGTAATGGAAGAAAGCGATGAGGATGGGACGTCTCGATGGAGAAGCGTGTTGTGACGTCCCTTGCACGTGTAGCAATTGTGAGCACTCGTGCAATCTTTGAGTTGGTGCCCTCAGACAAAATAGTTCAGACATAGTCGTTGCTGTTTGATGGTGGAGATTCTCTCGCTGACTGACATGTTCAGAAAGCGAGGGCATAACCGGATTGGGTGGTTCTTTTTGGAACACAGCTTGCAGCCTTGCTGGCTAACTCTGACTTTGGTTTCAAATGTGAGGACCGTAGTCGTCGGCGTGTCCTTTTTAACGACTCGAGACTGGGTGTGCAGATTTAGAGGGGGCTTGAGGTCTTCAATGGCCCCTAGCGTTCGATGTGTATCGACCAGGAATCTGTTCGTCAACTCCCAGGAAGGTAACGCTGTCCTACTACTAATAGATTGCTCCCAGAGGAACAGAATTAGTTTAGGGAACAGATGAATACGAGAATTGCATCCCAATTCTCCGTATTCACATAGGAATGCTCTAGTGCGGTCAAACACCCTTGAATGGTGCTTTGCAGATCCTTAAGGGCTGCCCCCGTCTCTTGGAGTATGGAGGTCAGGCTGAATAGGATCTTCAGCTGACTGTTCACTAACAGCCGCTTGTTCTCAATGCGTGCTGTTAAGTTGATCCTAGGCGGATTTTAACCCCTCATTTGTGAGGAGGGACTTGGAAACTATTGCCCTTGCTTCACCACTCGTTTTTGAATCAAGGTAAAACAACCGTTCAACAGGAGTAAGGCGAGGATTCTGCACATACATCGCTGTGAACAAGTCCCTGAAGGTGGGCCATTTTAAGTAATCACCCGTGAACGTTTCTATGTCACAGGGTGGGAGATGGCAGCCTCGTGGAGTGGAGGGTTGAGGAATTGGACGCACGACCGGGGCAGCCGAGAGCTGTTCGATGCGCTCTCTGAAGTGTGCTGCCCACCGTACATAGACAGAGTAGCAGTCATCATATTTTACCTGCACGGTGCTCAAATCAACCCTGCTATCTTCCTGATCGCTGGCTAAGAGAGCTTTTGTGCAACGATCACACTCCTCTTCCACCTTGGCCCACAAGGTCTTGACATGGTCAAGATGAATTTTCAAGACATGAAGAGAAGCTTCTCCACTCGCCTCTGCACCCAGCCTAGCTTCTAGCTGGCTAAATTTGTCGGATGTTGCAATAAATTCCGCTAGACATCTTTGAAGCTTGAAAGTGCTGCTGCACTGAGGACCTTAAGAGTCTTTTTGGAGCCGAAATTGGGAGATTTCGGGAACCGGCGGAATGTGACTTGGACGATGCCGCGACTACAGGTCCGGATGGCGTGATGCGAGGGGAAGGCTTGAGGGCCACAGGCTTGCGACCGAAAGTTGAGGATGGAAATGAAGCTCTGACTCTGGACCCTGGATTCGGAAGTAGAGACGAGGGAGTCTTGCTTGGGACTGGGAGTGACAAACCTTTAGGTTTTTCTTCACCCCTAATTGGCATAATACGCTAATACAGCAATCCAAGTGCGGATGCGGGTATGCTGACAACGACACTAGTGGAGTCTGGGGACGGAAGCCTTTTAAAGAGTGCGGAATTTGCACTTAAGACAATATTGAACAAACACAGAAACAAGTTAATGAGACAATGTGTGGATTTTCTGTATTATTAATAATAATAACTAATTATAGAAAAATAATTTTTTTCGTTTTTTTTTTTTTGTAGTCGATGTTTCTTTTTTTAAATATTTTTTTCTATTCTCATTGTTGGGCGCAGCACCAGCAGCAAAGAAGCAGCAAAGCGGTCAGCTTAAAGAGAGCAAAACAATTGGAAGAGCAGCAGTTCATGTGGCATGATGAATAATGATCTGCGCACGAGCTTTGGTGAGTTGATAATGTCTGTTCAATCATCAGTTCTGTCAGAAAGGAAAGTCCGAGAAGCTCAAGTGCTCCACACTCAATTAATCGTAGCTGCGTCCAGTCCAGCCCTGCCACCACTAAGACTGCCTACGATTAGTGGCAGATATCGAAAATGGGACTACTTTTATTCAATGTTTGCAACGATTATTGAAAGTCATCCCGATCCCGAGCAGATAGTGAGCGCTTTGATAGCTCAAGTGCTGCTGCAAAGGCTCGATATGACATCGCGAGCTAAGTGGGAGTAACAATTGAATAGGTCAGAGATGTCAGACCATATACCGACACATGAAGAACTCTCATACGTCATACTTTACTCCACCTCAACAGCGCATAAAGCATCAAACTCTTCCGAAAACGTATCTAGTACTCTCGTCCCCCAAGATCTCAATGCTGAGAGTGTGGTCTTGGCCACCGCAGTGGTGCTGGTCAGGAATTCTTCTGGAAACTTCGTTCCATGTCGTGCCCTTTTGGATTCCGGTTCTCAGCTGCATCTTGTTACTGCCAGATTTGCCAACCAACCGCAACTAAAAAGGACAAGGTCGACTTCTATTGTTTGCGGTCTTGACGACAGCAGGATTTCTACTGACGGACACACTGTTCACCTCAGTCGTCGGGCTCACTCTTCGGAGTTTGCAACCAATATGACGGCCATGGTAGGCTCCATCATAACTGGCAGACAGCCAAGCGTCAATGTGGACACAAGCAATTGGAACATACCATCCCAATTGTCAGTTGCTGGGAGAATCGTCTCAACAGGTACGGCGGAAATTTTGTCATTTAAAGCGCAAGCTGAATAGTTCACCAGATCAACGGAGCCAGTACTCGGCATTAATTAAGGAGCTTCAAACTAAGGAGCAATCCTGTGACTGGAATCATCACACATTTCCATCAACGAAACTTGCACGCTGGCCCTCAGGCTGTTCTAGCTTTGGTTCGGTCCCAGTACTGGCCAATGGTGGAAGAAAAACTGTGGCCAATGTAATACACAAATGCGTGATATGCTTTCGCGCCAAGCTTCGAGTAATGGAAAATAAATTGGCGGATCTTCCCAAAGAGCGCGTTGAGGGCTGTCGTCTTTTTTTGATCACTGGAGTTGATTTTTGCGGACCGTTTTGGTACAAGCCTGACGTGCGAAGCAGATCTCCAGTGAAATGCTAAATCTGCATTTTCGTTTGCTTCGTTACGAAGGCAGTCTAGTTGGAGCTAGTCAAGGATTTGACTACAGCTGCATTTTTGTTGTCTCTCAAGCGATTTGTATGTACGCGAGGAAAGCCAAGTCAGATTTGGCCTGACAATGCAACAAACTTTGTTTGAGCCCGCAATGAGCTTCAGGAGTCAAAGCTGCTATTCCTGTCAGATGGTTTATCAAAGTGCGGTAATGAATTTCTGCCTGGCTGACTATCGACTCATCACTTCTACCGATCTGTTGGACCCTCCATCCTAGCATATGATTAACTGCACACACTGGTCTGCCACATCACTGCTATCATTAATTCAAGGCCTTTAGTTTCAATTTCAGAAAATCCAGCAGATTTAGACGTATTGACCCCAGCTCATTTCTTGAATGGCGGTCTTTCTACATGGTGTAGTGAGCCTGACATAACGAAACTAAACTTCAACCGATTGGATGGGTGGCAACGCATGAGGTATCTTCAGCTGGTCTTCTGGTCGCGATGGAAAAGGGAATACTAGACTCTTCTTCAACAGCGATCGAAATGGCGAACTTCTCAACCTGGATTGACAATGAACGACGTGCTTCTCGTTAAGGATGAGAATCTGCCGCCTCTCAAATGGCCATTGGCTAGAGTGATGGAGCTCATCCCTGGATAGGATGCCGTTGCCCGAGTAGCTGGTCTAAAAACGGCTACTGGAGACACGAGACGGGCCATCAACAAGCTGTCTGCTACCAACGGAGTAATCTGTTGAAATTACGATTTCAACGGGGAGAGTATGTTGGGCGCAGCACCAGCAGCACAGGTGAGCGGTGAACAAAACGATTGGAAAAACAGCTGTTCATGTGGCTGTTGCTCTCTCTTAAGCTTATCGTTGCCTTTCATGCTCCCCTCTTTCGTTCAATTCGCACTCAGTGCAGCCGCATTGCTAGGCCGGCATATATGTTAGTGTATAAATTGATATTTGCCGGACAATACGCAATAGGCTTCAGTATTTCCTGGGCTTCCACCAACTGATAAGTCTATGTTATGTAGTAGCTTTCTTGAAATTTTGTATACAGCAATGCAAGTTGAGCACGTTCAAAACTCAGGTTTAGATCATAGTATGGATAAGACTCATAGTTTAAATGCACCTTTAAATTTAAATTGTTCGCTAGTATTGAGCCCTGAGAAATAAATGCTCTGTATTGCCTGCCAGCTTCACATTCCAAGTGTTTTGTCATCCATCAATAAGCGATTCATGTTGCAGTCCCAGCTAAGGAATGCCATTGGCAGTGAGCTGCCACTTTTAATAATATTAAATATTTTAAGCTTCGTCTGATCGCATAATGTTATATGCGGAATTTTCCGACTTTATGTTTGAAAGCACTCCTCATATTTATACCCTTGCAAAAAGGGTATATTAATTTTGGTCAGGAGTTTGCAACGCAGAGAAGGAAGCATCTCCGACCATATAAAGTGTATATATTCTTGATCAGCAAGACTAGCTGAGTTGATATAGCCATATCCGTCTGTCCATCTGTCTGTCTGTCCGTCTGTCCGTCTGTCTGGATCAACGCAATCTCCTCCGAGACTATAAGAGCTACAGAGCTGAAATTTTGCACATAGGCTGGAATGTGCTGCAGGCATTGTATATCTCGGAATCATCCGGATCGGATGACTATATCCTATAGCTCCCATAGGACAGATCGGTTTTAAGAAATGTTTTAGTGGGATAACTTCGACGTTATTAAAGTCAGAGACTTGAAGTTTGGAATATATACTACTGATATGCACCCAAATACAAAAAGATATAGATTATATATCTACGCCCTTTGGGCACGTGGCAAATCGGATAAAACTATATCTTGTACATTCTTAAAGCTAAAGCATCTTAATTTGGAAAGTAATATACTGTTGGCCTTCCCTTTAGATTAATCAAAAAATTATATATCCACGCCTTCTTGGGGCGTGGCAAATCGGGAATGTCTATATAGTACTTAACATAAATCTTCCAATATTTTGGATGCTGTTAAAGCCAGAGACTTGAAACTTTAAACATATATTTGTATCAACCACCCCTAGAAAAAAAAAAGGAAAAAATATATCCGCCCATTAGGGGCGTGGCAAATCGGAAAAAACTATATCTTCTACAATTTTACACCTAGAGTCCCAAAAATTGACGCAGACGTTAGGCTTGACCGTTTCGACAAAATTATTAAAACTTATATATATCCGCCCCTTGGGAGCGTGGCCTGCTCAATAGATTGCCCAAAAATTATATATAGCCAATTGATGGGGGCGTGGCAAATCAGAAAAAACTGTATCTATATCCTTTGCAATTGCAAGGGTATCACCAAACTTCGGCATGGCCGAAGTTAGCCCATCCCTCTAGTTTTACTCATAATTAGAAATAACTCTTGCTTACAATTGAGTACGACCATGCTAAATTTAAGTGGTATGGAAAATTTAAAAACCCCTTGTCATTGAGATTTGATAGTTGGTAAGTTTTCTGATTAAACCAACCGGTATTTTAAAACAGATAACTCGCAAGCTTATTTAAGGAGATGTTAATGTTTTTAATGTTAAAGTTACACCAACGAATCGTGAACAATCAATTTCAATGCTATTGAGCTCATACCGTTTTATCAAACAAATATGCCATACAATAATTTTTCAGTACACCAGCAGGTGTGGCTCTGTCGGACAGACTGATTGAGCCCTCAACATTAAGGAATCCTCAGTGGGGTAATACATATAAATCTTGGTTTTGTATGGTAATTAGTACTTCATCATTAGAATTGAATGATTAATGATAAGGCCCATAAGTGTGATATTGTTTGTTAGTTATGCTATAATCGGCGTGAAGCTTCTCATATAAACTTCAAATATTGCTCTCCATATTTTTCACATCCGAACTCTTAGACCTAAAGATCTTAAAAATGCTTTATTCGCAGCTGTAAGTGCTCTCCTAGCCGATGATGACGATGACGATGATGATGATCTGCTCACTGCAGCGCTTCTAATCGATCTGTCTGCTTTAATTAAATTCCAATCGTTTTTGTTATATATTATCATTGTCGCAACCTCAAATGTATGGGAAGTGTAAGATTCTCTCCACGCAAATTAATCGGATCACCGTCCTGATCAATTATTTCTACCCTTAGTGTGTGCATCTCTGTAACTATTACCCGCCAATATAACTAGACTACTACTGTAGCCAAGCATTTGGCCAATCGAACGCTATTTATTGAAGAATATCGGTAGATCATTACTAAAAATGTCCACTCGTAGTGTATTGTTATAATAATTTTGAATTGGATGACAAAATCGTACTCGTTAGAATTTCTTCATGTATATAATCACCAATATCGCTGAGTTCATATGAACCCACTGGTATTTCAATCACATGCTCGCCAATATGAAATAAATTATTTTTCTCATCTCTGTTCGGTATCGAGTTCTACGTATGAAAATCAACTAAAGAACACTCATATTTGCCATCTAATTCTATGGGACGGAAATAATTTGCCGTTAAGACAGAATAGTTGCCGGTTAAAGTTATTGCTGTTGGCATTTCGAAAGTCAATTAAAGAGTAAACAAAGCATTTAATTAATTCAACGATTATATACTTTATTCGTTAGATGTTAATAAATTTATTGAAGCCTTGCCTATATCGTCCATTGGGTAGATCATCATCCTTGCTTATGGTTAGCAGGCCGCATTTTTTTTCCCAACACAATCGAATGTATCGAAGCTCATATCAGGAATGTAGCGAAGCTCATGTCAACACCCACATGATCCCGATAAATATGCCTGATATTAATTTCATCTTGCTTAAACACTTAACAGGTTTGCATTATCCCGCACAAGATGTTTGGGGATGCTGTTATCTTTCGCTTCATTGGGGGGTATGACGGATTCATTTTCAGAAAACGTGAAATATCCCATCCCCTTTATTGGAGCAATCAGTACTTTTAAATATTCATATTTCGGCTGATATAATGATTTTGAATAAAGGTAAATATTTTTAAACCCTGAAAGTGGGAAATCAGGGTATAATGGTTTTGGAAAAAGTATGTAACAGCCAGAAGGAGGCGTGGCAGACCCCATAAAGCATATATATTCTTGATCAGGGTGACGAGCTGAGTCGACTTGGCCCTGTCCGTCTGTCTGTCCGTCCGCCTGTCCGTCCGTCCGTATGAACGCGTCGATCTCAGGACCTATAAAAACTAGAGACTTGAAATTTTGCCCGAAGGTCCCTGAATACAGCGCGCATATGGAGTTTGTTTTTGATATTCGATAACTTTTCGTGTTACACTGATATCGATTAAAAATTTTATCAAGATTCACTTTTTGTTTGAAAGCCCTAATGGATTGAAATTTAACAAGTAAGAAAGCTCTATTCGGGTCTGCCCGACTACGTGATCACCTGAACCAAGTCCGAGCTGATGTTTAAAACAACCTAGCTTACATCTTTTATCTATTCATATTACCTCTGCGCGCATATACACATGCACACATACACACAGGCACGCATATACACATGCACACATATACACATGCACACATTTGTATACACATGCACACATATACATACCATGCACACAGAAGCACGCGCGCCGATTACTGCGTAGTTGATTTGTATATATGTGTTCACACGTACAGGCTGCTGCCGCGTGCTTTTACAATGTTTCCTTTAATAACTTCTGTATTACTTAACGGATTTGAATGCAATTTTCTGCATTGAATTCTATTTATTTATTTAAATTACGGTTTTCACTAAAAAATTTGAAAAATTTAAATTGTGGCTTTTATTATTTTTTTTTTTAACACATTTTTGTTGTGTAATGTGGAGCTGGTATTTAAAATATAAAAAAATAGAAAATGTATTTTACTTACAAAAAGCTAAGAACAAAATTTGGTAGCTGTAGCTAAAAATATGTTAAAGATGTGGTAAAAAAACTGAATCTTGATAACGTTTTAAATCGATATCATTGAAACTGAAAAATTTATCGCATATCTAAAACAAACTCGATATTTTCGCTGTAGACCATCATACAAAATTTGAAGTCTCTAGCTCTTATGTGTTCTGAGATCGACGCGTTTATACATACGGACAGACGGATCCATTTTCAATGGGTTCAGGGTATAAAAAAAAAATAATAATTATATTGTAAAGAAATTCTAGTTGACCTAACGGAGGATTGAACCAGGGTCTTCGCTACCACAACGCAAGTCTGTTTAACCAAATCAACACACCAAACTCAATTTGGCGCATAGTCGTGAAAGAGACGCCGTGGTGTAGTGGGTAGAGTCGGTGACATGCGAAGCGTGTGACCCAGGTTCGATTCCCATCGCTGCTGCGTGATATTATCATTAAATAAAATGTTTTTTTTTATAACTTCTATCTTACTTAATGGATTTTGATAAAATTTTCAGCATAAATATTTATATTTTAATAACAATACGGTTTTACCTAAAAAAAATTAAAAAAAAATTTAAATGTTGCTTCATTTGCAACTGCAACTTGCACTTATATATTAAATTGATTTTGTGAAATGTGGAGTCTAAAAATCGCCCTTGTCGATGTTGATTTGCAAGTTTGCCGCTTGTAGCCGTCGAAATAATTCCCGCAGGTTGTCCATATTCTCCTGGTGAGTATTCTCAATCACAATTATATAATCCAAGTAGGCAAACGCATTCGGCATCATCTCTGGACCAATGACACAATCCAATGCCCTCTGAAACGTTGCTGGCGATGAATGGAGTCCAAATGGCATCACTTTCCATTGAAACAGTCCCTTTCCTGAAACTGTGAATGCAGTCAGTGGCCGGCTGGATATCTCCATTGGGATCTGCCAGTACCCATCTTTCAGATCCAGGCTTGTAATGAATCGCGCCTCTCGCAATTGATCCAAGACATGATGCTCGCGTGGCAACGGGTAGGCATCTTTTACCGATGTAGCGTTGAGCTGGCGAAAACCACTCACAGTCGCCATTTCCCGTTGTTTTTCTTGACCATCACTATCGGCACGCTATGTGCAACTCAACACCTTTGAGTTAATCTCGGCCTGCATTTTGGGATTTTTTGGAAAGTACCTCTGTTTTATAGGTTTTCGGTCCTCGTGGTCCACTTGACGTTGTTAAATGCCGCCAATTCCCTCTTGAGAAAGGCATCCATTTACACATCTTCGGGGGGGGGTCTCCCCGGCGGCATTCTACTCATCTTGTGTTTGCTTGTTTGTGGTGTCGACTGCTACCGATAATCTCTCCTCCAGTTGCACGCCATGTTGGGGGTCCCTCGGCGCAATCTCCAGCTTCAGCCCGGCGCACTCCAATGTTATGCCCATGCTGACGAGGAAGTCCCAGCCCCAACAGCACCAAGTCGTCGATCACCCCGGGCAGGATCAGAAGCGGTAGCCTCGCCTATCGCCTACCCAAGGTGACTGTGTTCTCCAGACATTTTGAGTGCAGCTTCCATCTGCCAGCCGGATCAACCTTTGTGTGGTGTCCCAGCGGCCCACATCGCAGAGCCTGTTGGCCAATTTGCAGTAATGAATCTGCTGCTCCGAGACAGTTCGTTCTTAAAATTGTCATAAGCTCGCTAATGACGTCCAATGCCTGTTGTTAGCTATGTACCACTTTAACGCCATGCCTTCCAGTAGCTCAGGCATTTCTCAAGAGACCAGATAAGAGACAGCGAACGTACTCACGGTACGCAAATAGCAAATAGCCTATCTACTAAATCAGCCCAAAAGTGTCCTGTCTTGGTGGCAGCTGTTGCTGGATGCTCTTCTGTGTGAGGTCCTGTGGTGTCCTTTGATGTCCCTCGATGATCACTTTTCACTGGCACTTGCGTTGACTTATACTTTCACATCTGTTTACTTTCACTTGTAATTTCACTCTCTTTCAGTCGGCTGCCTTTCTCCTTTTATATGCCAGCGCAAGGCCCTGTTTCGTGTAAGGCCGGGGCCTGCTTATGGTGCTCGTGCCCACTTAACGGTGCCATCACGTTATCGCCCAGAACATTCCATCCGCCGAAGCCCCGTTATCGTGGAGCCACTGCATGTCCGACGTGGGCGCGACTGCGTCAGCTATCGCTGCACAGACGTGAACGGCATTTCTGCTAACGGTTCGTGGCTCGTGTGTGCGACACGACCCCATCGCTGAATAGCCGAGTGCGACAGAGAGCCACTTCTGTGTGTGTGTGTGTGTCGCGTTTGTCGTTGCGGGGTTTGCTCCAACAGTTATGGAACTTGCTGTGAGGAGCTACCTGTATGTAGTAAGAGTTAAAAAATTTAAGAGCTATAATTCTTTTCGTGCAGAAACAGTTGCAACAGCTGCAAATGCTGCCAGAAGCATATCCGCAACAACAGCAGCAACAGCACCAGAGGAATCATGGACAGGAGCAGCTGCAGCAAGTGGAATTGTTTTCGGAAAGCTATTAGCAGCAGCAACAACAGCAACCCTTCATTAGTGCGGACGAGTATAAGCTCGTCAATGACTTAACAAAAATACAATCCAACATCGAAGTGAACATCATCAGAGGTTGGCGAGCCACCCCGAAATATGGACCCTCTCTCTATTTTTATTTCAATAAAATACTTGTTATTATATATATAGCAACTCATCATTACAAAATAAAACAAAAAGAATTAAACAGGTCTTTTTTATACCCTTGCAAAAAGGGTATATTAATTTTGGTCAGGAGTTTGCAACGCAGAGTAGGAAGCATTTCCGACCATATAAAGTATATATATTCTTGATCAGCAAGACGAGCTGAGCTGATATAGACATGTCCGTCTGTCCGTCTGTCTGGATCAACGCAATCTCCTCCGAGACTATAAGAGCTACAGAGCTGAAATTTTGCACATAGGCTGGAATGTGCTGCAGGCATTGTATATCTCGGAATCATCCGGATCGGATGACTTATATCCTATAGCTCCCATAGGACAGATCGGTTTTAAGAAATGTTTTAGTGGGATAACTTCGACGTTATTAAAGTCAGAGACTTGAAGTTTGGAATATATACTACTGATATGCACCCAAATACAAAAAGATATAGATTATATATCTACGCCCTTTGGGCACGTGGCAAATCGGATAAAACTATATCTTGTACATTCTTAAAGCTAAAGCATCTTAATTTGAAAAGTAATATACTGTTGGCCTTCCCTTTAGATTAATCAAAAAATTATATATCCACGCCTTCTTGGGGCGTGGCAAATCGGGAATGTCTATATAGTACTTAACATAAATCTTCCAATATTTTGGATGCTGTTAAAGCCAGAGACTTGAAACTTTAAACATATATTTGTATCAACCACCCCCTAGAAAAAAGAAAAGAAAAAATATATCCGCCCAAATTAGGGGCGTGGCACAATCGTGAAAAAACTATATCTATCTACAATTTTACACCTAGAGTCCCAAAAATTGACGCAGACGTTAGGCTTCGACCGTCTTCAGACACAATTATTAAAACTTATATATATCCGCCCCTTGGGAGCTGTGGCCCTGCTCAATAGATTGCCCAAAAATTATATATAGCCAATTGATGGGGGCGTGGCAAATCAGAAAAAACTGTATCTATATCCTTTGCAATTGCAAGGGTATCACCAAACTTTGGCATGGCCGAAGTTAGCCCATCCCTCTAGTTTTTATTTATTATTTGCTAAGTGTCCAATTTGAGCAAAGCCAATATTGACTATTTACTGTGAGGTAGGGTGCATGGAGTTATGCACATATGTATGTGTGTGTGTCTAATGTTGTATTTTATTATTAGGTTTTGGAATTGAATGTTTATTATGGATTTAACACTCAGACAACAATAAGCATAAATGGACAGTGCCAACTATTTTTTTAGTTTTTTTTTTTTAAATGAAATATACAAATTCACTGATGCTATTATGGGTACATCCATGTGGAGCAACAAATCTCTCAATGATAATCACTGTCAAGTTCACTTTCAAGACAATAATGATGACTTAGACAAAATGTTCAATCTAAGTGAATTAGTTACAAGAAAGGTACTTGATATGGACCGTATAAAGGTGATAATGGTGATTTGCGACTAAGATATTCTAGAATCAGCACTTTAAATGGAGAATTTGACTTGGAGAATGGAGAAAATTGGCCGCTAACTTCTGGATTTTATTCTTTAATTAACGAGAATAATCCGCATAATTATAATGTGGAAGAGCTAGAAAATTATAAGAATATTTTGAATATCACAAATGCTCATAGAAAACAGTATAGGTTTGACGGGCATCTTAAGAGTAATCGCTCTAAAAAATATTCATATATAATTACAGTTCTTTTCCCAAATCAATTTTTATAAACTAGAGTCTTCTTCCCACATTCTTCATTTACACCAAATCACCTCCACAGTCAGCAAAATCACTTCATACGGGCAGTGGACTTATGAAGCTTAATTCGAATAATCCAATTAAATCCAATTAAATATTGGGTCATCCCAAGAAATTGTAGGTAGATTAAAACTTCTAATTGCATCGCAAGGAGCTGGACATAGCAACCATAATAACGAAATAGTATCAATTTAGAAGAGCTCCGAGAAGTAAAAATTATATACTAGCATTTATTGTTCAACTTTATTCTCGATAAGTTTGCTCATTACACCTCCTATTTTGAAAAGTACGTGTATGTACCATATGTTGCATATATATTACCATATATTTTAAGTTTTAGTCATTTTCATCATGTCTGTTGATAAGTTTGGTCGTCATTCAAACGAAAAATATAATTACGAAAGTTTCAAAGAAATGACAGCAAATGGCTGGGGCTACTTATGGACTACTATCAAAATGTATTTATTTTTCTTTTCTTTTTTTTTTTTGCTTACGCAAGTAAAAGCTTTATTGTGATATTTATATATATATACATTTAATTTACAATTTTATAAGGCCCCCAATCCTAAGTGTGAATTTTATCACTCCTTATGTACCTCTTATCATCTTGAGGACTTATAGCTATTTTACTTATTTTTTGAGTGCACAATTTATTTAATTTTGACCTAAAAATTAACATATCTTTATGACTTATTATTAAACAATCAGAAAATACATTTATACTTAGGTCTTTTAGAATGGACCTTTTGATACCCTTTGCTTTTTTAATACAACCGCGGTCTTCAAGGCGCAGTGAGTACATTTTAGGGCGTCAGCCGATAAACTCTATCATTATTTCTCTTTTATTCTCATCTTTCATCATACCCAAGACTTTTTATAGCATGCTTTAATATCGTAATTTAGTGTCAACTCAGTCGGATATTCTGATGTATCGAATCTCGTTTAAACATTATTTCGAATGTCTGCGTACAAATCAATAATTCGAATGTTATATATGAATGAGTCAGTATCCATATAATTTAATGAAAGATTTTTTTTTAATTTTGATAGCATATAGTTATAGTGAAAATCATACATTTTATGCTTTGACAAAACTACTAACAGAAACCTAAATATATGGGTTTGTTGTATAAATTAAAAAGTTGTTTCATTTAAATTGCAAGAGATCATCAGCAAACTGAGCGGAGCTGTGAAAATTTAGTTTTGAAATTAAGGGTCTAGCGCAAAGGTTATTACACCTTCTTGTCTCCCATGAACATACTAACTTAACATTTTTCCTATTTTCAACATTTTCCATAGTTTTACCCCAAATACAGCTTTATTTAGTAACTTAAAAAATCTTTCTCGAAACTCGTTTTGACATGCGTTCTCTTGACGGCAAAAAGTGTTCTCGTGCACGTGGTCATATTTATGAATTTATGACATGTATGCTGTCATTTTCTTTCGATGTATTAAGTCAAATGAGCATTTTATATAATAGGCATAAGATAACGGAATATGTTCATTAACATTAAGTACAATCATGATCACTATCATCATGGACCGAGAATCGAATATTCACATCTGCCCTGATGGAGAGAATAAGGAAGGCTCTTCGTTGTCGGCAAATCAGTGGGCGGGAGATCTTAGACAAGAAAGGGAATTGTTAATGGCTAGGTTCAACACCATGAGACAAAATCCCGTAATAAGTGAGCATGAACTAGTCTTCGATAAGCTGTATAGAACTCTCGGCTTTCGAAGATTTACTTTTGAACACGGAGTAGGCATCGAATTTGAGCTGGAAGATGATTTATTTAATGTTTCAGCTTATTTCCATGCTTTACCCAAGAGGACTTAAAGGAAATTATTGATCTTGATTTACAATAATGAAAAATAGAAAATATTGATGGATCATTTAGATAAACTTTGACATATGGGCCATATGCATATTCGTTTAATTCAGACCATAAATCACTATGGAAAATATATTCAGATTCAAATTGGGGATTTTTGACTACATTAATTGTCTACTGTTGGAAAAAGCACCAGCAGCACAGGTGAGCGGTCAGCGTAAAGAGACCAAAACAATTGGAAGAGCAGCTGTTCATGAGGCTGCTGCTCTCTCTAAGCTAATCGCTGCCTTTCATGCTCCCCTCTTTCGTCATCGATTTCTATCGGTAATTCGCTTATGCTTTACATCTTTTCGCAACATGGCAACTAAAGACAGTACAGTTGCGCCCGATGAGCGAGTGGCATTTACAAATGCAAAGCGCAATCGGTGTACGAACGCTTAAAGGCTCTACAAGCAAAGCTGGATTATGACTCGTTGACCGAACAAAAGTCAGAACAACGTGGCGGTATTTTTGGAACACATTAAGAAATTAAGCCAAACGTTCGATATGGCACATGACAGCCTAGAAGAGCTAGATGTGGGCGAAATGAATAGTGATCTGCGCACGAACTTTGATGAGTTGATAATGTCTGTTCAATCAGAAATGAAAGCCCGAGAAGCTCAAGTGCCATTTAGCTCCACACTCAATCAGTAGCAGCCCTGTCACCACTAAGACTGTTAACTAACTATTGAGTGCTATACTATTCTTGGCTAGTCGCACGACATTGAGTCCCTTGCTTTTTTTGCATTTATATTTCTTATCAAGAAAGACATTAACTACAACAAAGTGACTTATAATTCAAAATTATAAAATATTAAGCTAATAAAAAAGCTTATTGGCTCAACAATTTACAAACGTAATAATAATAATACTAATGATAATTCAAACAATTTATCTTATTTTTTAAAAATTTTTATGAAATATAAACTTATTTTTTCATTCATGACTTATACCGATGAATTTTTTCTAAACATTTGACATCGTCGTTTTTTTGACAAATATTTTAAGCTTCGCTTGATCACATAATGTTATATGCGGAATTTTCAATGTTGAAAATATTAATTTTAAAATCGGTGCTACAGACTTTCTGTTCGAAAGCACTCCTCATATTTTTACTCATAATTAGAAATAACTCTTGCTTACAATTGAGTACGACCATGCTAAAGTCTTCAGAGAAGCCCAATAGCAATTAAAGTAGTATGGCAAAATTGAAAAACCCCTTGTCATTGAGATTTGGTACTTGGTAGGTTTTCTGATTAAACCAACCGGTATTTTAAAGCAGATAACTCGCTCTCAAGCTTATTTAAGGAGATGTTAATGTTTTTAATGTTAAAGTTACACCAACGAATCGTGAACAATCAATTTCAATGCTATTGAGCTCATACCGTTTTATCAAAAAATATGCCATACAATTATTTTTAAGTACACCAGCAGGTGTCGCTCTGTCGGACAGACTGATTGAGCCCTCAACATTAAGGAATCCTCAGTGGGGTAATACATATAAATCTTGGTTTTGTATGGTAATCAACTTCATCATTAGAATTGAATGATTAATGATAAGGACCATAAGTGTGATATTGTTTGTTAGTTATGCTATAATCGGCGTGAAGCTTCTCATATAAACTTCAAATATTGCTCTCCATATTTTTCACATCCGAACTCTTAGACCTAAAGATCTTAAAAATGCTTTATTCGCAGCTGTAAGTGCTCTCCTAGCCGATGATGACGATGACGATGATGATGATATGCTCACTGCAGCGCTTCTAATCGATCTGTCTGCTTTAATTAAATTCCAATCGTTTTTGTTATCTATTATCATTGTCGCAACCTCAAATGTATGGGAAGTGTAAGATTCTCTCCACGCAAATTGATCGGATCACCGTCCTGATCAAATATTTCTACCCGTAGTGTGTGCATCTATACTACTACTACTGTAGCCAAGCCCTACTGTACTACTACAACGCTTTTTATTGAAGATTATCGGTAGATCACTACTAAAAATGTCCACTCGTAGTGTATAGTTATTGCTTTCAATGACTAATTTTGAATTGGATGACAAAATCGCACTCGCTAAAATTTCTTCACTTACACAATCACTAATATCGCTGAGTTCATATGAACCCACTGGTATTTCAATCAACATAATAAATAAATTATTTTTCTCATCTCTGTTCGGTATCGAGTTCTACGTATGAAAATCACCTAAAGAACACTCATATTCACCATCTAGTTCTATGGGAGGGAAATAATTAGCCGTTAAGTCAGAATAGTTTCCGGTTAAAGTTATTGCTGTTGGCATTTCGAAAGTCAATTAAAGAGTAAACAAAACATTTAATTAATTCAACGATTATATACTTTATTCGTTAGAAGTTAATAAATTTATTGAAGCCTTGCTTGTATCGTCCATTGGCTAGGTCATCATCCTTGCTTATGGTTAGAAAGCCGCATTTATTTTCCCAACACAATCGATATATACATTTCAGGAATGTATCGAAGCTCATGTCAACACCCACATGACCCCGATAAATATGTCTGATATTGATTTCATCTTGCTAAAACACTATTAACAGGTTTGCATTATCACGCACAAGATGTTTGCGAATGTAGGTTTGACACAAGGAAAATGAATCAATATTATTGTGTCGGCCCATTCAAAAGTTTGAACGTATATTCTGTTTTTCACACACAACATCATCGAATATCATTATTAAGTTATCTTATGCTTCATTGGGTGGTATGACGGATTCATTTTCAGAAAACGTGAAATATTCCATCCCCTTTATTGGAGCAATCAGTGCTTTTAAATATTCAAATTTCGGTTGATATAACGATTTTGAATATAGGTAAATATTTTTAAATTTCAATCCATTAGGGCTTTCAATCAAGCCAAGCATGAGATTTGTTTTACCACAGGTCCACAACGCTATGTAGGCCGGGTGCCGCGTCAACCTCCTTACCGTCCTCCTGGGGTGAAATGGGAGGCGCACTGGTGGTCTTCGCACCACGTGCCGGCGTGCTCGACACTCCGACGACGGTTTGGTTACCCGACCTTCTCCTCGTCCGCCTGCAGATCCAGCAGAATCGCTGGCCAACAGACGAGGGTCAGACGGGTGCACCTTACCGATGCCGTAGTTCGGGGCACCGGCAGCTGCTTCCTGTTTTGCGTGCTCCATTTTCTGATCGAATAGACCGAGTTCGTGATTGTGGCCCCTTATTATACCCTTCGGGAGCAGCGTGTGGGTAGACATCTAGCGGTTCGTCGACGCTTTCTCTATCTAGCAGTGGCACTCTTCTTACAGCCTCCCCCTATCGCTGAATCAACTGTTTCTATGCGCCTCGAATTGTTGGTTTGCTTTCACCCTTCCATTTTGTTGTTGCCAAATTCGGCTCCAGTTCGCCATAGATCGTCGCCTCAGATGTTGTTAATGCCCATTTGGTATGCTGCTCTTTTGCATACAAATTGCGCGAGTAGAGGTGCGTGCATTAGATCGCCGCCTCAGACGTTGTTGTTGCCCGTTTTGCATGCTTTTTATGTATTGCGCTTGTGGCTGTAGTGTTGCGTGCAGTTCACACCTTCTTACATTCTCCTGCGCTTCGAGCTTTGTTGTTGCTAACGCTTACGAACGGCGCTGCATTCGGCTGTTCGTTGCCCTCTTATTTCGCTGCTCGTCTTGCACGTTTGCTTTTCCCTCTTTGATTGTTAGTGTATTGTTGCGCGCATTTGTCGCCTGCTGGCATTATTATGCGCCTTAAGCTTTGTTGTTGCTAATGCTTACGAGCGGCGTTGTATTCGGCAGTTCGTTGTCCTCTTTTGCTGCTCGTCTAGCACGTTTGCTTTTCCCTCTGCGCTTGTGCGTGTATTAGTGCGCGCATTTGGCTCTTGCTCGCATTCTCATGTGCCCTGAGCTTTGTTATTGCCAATGCTTGCGAACAGCGCTAGATTCGGCACTTTGTTTTGCTTGTGCGTAGCGACGGTTGCTCCAACTAATTTTTTTATGTAATGATTTTTAAGAAAATTTTAATTTGTCCTGCTGTTTTTTAACCTGAAGCTATTGTTTTCTGTTTGAGTGTTCGCCCTAATTTTTTTTAAACAACTCGTTGCTTGCATGGCTTCAGGTCGGCTATATGAGCAGTCCTTGTCCGCTTGCCCGCTCCTCCTGCGATTTTGCAAATTACCGGCGAGATGAAGCTAACCACTGTATACGGCAATCCATATCGCGGTGCCAGTTTCGCCGCGAAGCCGTCTGCAGTATTGGACAGATGTCGCTCCTTTGCCCACACCTGGTCACCAATAGCCTCAGATTGTAGTGCGTCGCCTGATCCTGCTTTCTCTAGACTGTGCCGGTGCCTACTGTCACTCCGTCGTACAGTGTTTTGGGCAGCCTTGGTTCGCGTCCCTGTGTCTCAGTCGATGCTGAGACACTGCTGTTGACTGTCAACGTCAACTCCGGCAGCGTCTCATCCCACCAGCATCGCTGGTTGTTTCCAGTAAATTGT
Source organism: Drosophila gaucha (assembly GCA_035045545.1). Classification (NCBI taxonomy): domain Eukaryota; kingdom Metazoa; phylum Arthropoda; class Insecta; order Diptera; family Drosophilidae; genus Drosophila; species Drosophila gaucha. The sequence continues at coordinate 13,599 of JAWNOY010000312.1, read as the reverse complement.
GCAACCATTGTCTTGAATGTTCTGTTTACATGCTCCGTCGGGCTCATTCCATGATGAGTCTCTTCGGGGCGCCAAATCTGGCCAAGATCCATCTGAAATACCTTCTGCAGTGTCGCTGTGCTCGCATTTCGTATTGGCACCATCACTGTCTACTTGGATAACCTGTCCATGAACACTAACAGCATGGTGTTCCCATGCTTGGACCTCGGCAGCAGTGCTACGCAGTCGGCGCACTCTGTGGCCCACGGCTCCACAGGGATCTGTGTCAGCATCTTGCCAGCCGCCTGAAGTTGGCTCGGCTTATGGCGCTGGCACAGCTCGCATTGCTGCACATATGTGCGCACATCCCTATACAGCCCGGGCCAATAGTATCGAGCTGCCACCCGTGCTATTGTCTTTCGTCTCTCCAGGTGTCCCGCCGCCGCTGCGTCGATCTCTTTCAGTACTTGTGCTCGCTTGCCTTTTGAAACGCACAGTTTCTAAGCAGCCACATCTTCGTGCCCGGCCTGATATGGGATATGCCGATATATTTCTACAGCTTCTTCGATATAGTCCGGGCATTTCAGGGGGTTGCGATGACTCGCTCCCCATCCTCTGATGTTTGCGTCAATATCGCTCCAATCCCATAGTTGCTTGCATCCGTTTGCAGACAAAATATCTTGGAGACATGCCAGCACTTGTGATTTTGTTAATTTGGCTTTAACAGTATCAAAAGCCCTTTGCCGTTCCACTGTCCACTCCCACTTCGTGCCTATCCTCAGCAGCGCATTGAGGGGATGCGATGTTGTTGCAAAGTCTGGGACAAACCGGCAATATGTCACTTCCACGTATTGCCTCAGCTCATTGATGTTGGAAGGTGGTTTCAGTTCTGCGATTGCAGCTACTTTCTCTGGGTCCGTCCGGATTCCCGTCTCCGTCACTTTGTGGCCCAGATATTTCAGCTCCTTCTTGAAAAAATCGCACTTCTCGATGGTGATTTTCAAGTTTGCCGCTCGTAGCCGTCGAAATAATTCCCGCAGGTTGTCCATATGCTCCTGGTGAGTTTTCCCAATCACAATTATATCATCCAAGTAGGCAAACGCATTCGGCATCATCTCTGGAGCAATGACGCGATCCAATGCCCTCTGAAACGTTGCTGGCGCCGAATGGAGTCCAAATGGCATCACTTTCCATTGAAACAGTCCCTTTCCTGAAACTGTGAATGCAGTCAGTGGCCGGCTGGATATCTCCATTGGGATCTGCCAGTACCCATCTTTCAGATCCAGGCTTGTAATGAATCGCGCCTCGCGCAATTGATCCAAGACATGATGCTCGCGTGGCAACGGGTAGGCATCTTTTACCGATGTAGCGTTGAGCTGGCGAAAATCCACTCACAGTCGCCATTTCCCGTTGTTTTTCTTGACCATCACTATCGGCACGCTATGTGGGCTCTTTGAACGCTCAATGCAGCCTTTCCCCAGCAACTCAACACCTTTGAGTTAATCTCGGCCTCCATTTTGGGATTTTTTGGGAAGTACTTCTGTTTTATAGGTCGTTCATCTTGCATCGTGATCCGGCGTTCGGCGATCCTCGAGGTCCTCTTGACGTTGTTAAATGCCGCCAATTCCCTCTTGAGAAAGGCATCCATTTCCACATCCTCCTGGAGGGTCTCCCCGGCGGCATTCTACTCTTGTGTTTGCTTGTTTGTGGTGTCGCTTGCTACCGATAATCTCTCCTCCAGTTGCACGCCATGTGGGGGATCCCTCGGCGCAATCTCCAGCTTCAGCCCGGCGCACTCCAATGTTATGCCCATGCTGACGAGGAAGTCCCAGCCCCAACAGCACCAAGTCGTCGACCACACCGGGCAGGATCAGAAGCGGTATCCTCGCCTCTCGCCTACCCAAGTTGACTGTGTTCTCCAGACATTTTGAGTGCAGCTTCCATCTGCCAGCCGGATCAACCTTTGTGTGGTGTCCCAGCGGCCCACATCGCAGAGCCTGTTGGCCAATTTGCAGTAATGAAACTGCTGCTTCTTAAAATTGTTATAAGTTATCTCTTGGTAGAAAATGACGTCCTAATGACGTCCAATGCCTGTTGTTAGCTATGTACCACTTTAACGCCATGCCTTCCAGTAGCACAGGCATTTCTCAAAGGACCAGATAAAGCTCAAGGCCGATTATTCGCTCTGGGTACTCCAGGTTATCGCCAGGATACGCTTCTGTATACTCTGGCGATCCGCGCGGATTTTATATAGGCTCTCCTATTGCTGGATTCACCTAGAGCACTCCTGCGTATTCGCAAGAGACAGCGTACGCACTCAGAGTACGCACGGCTACACCGCAATTAGCACTCACACACTCCAAGATTTGCCAAAGCTGCCTATCTACTAAATCTGCCCACCAGTGTCCTGTCTTGGTGGCAGCTGTTGCTGGATGCTCTTCTGTGTGAGGTCCTGTGGTGTGCTTTGATGTCCCTCGATGATACTTTCACATCTGTTTACTTTCACTTGTAATTTCACTCTCTCTTTCAGTCGGCTGCCTTTCTCCTTTTATATGCCAGCGCCAGGCCCTGTTTCGTGTAAGGCCGGGGCCTGCTTATGGTGCTCGTGCCCACTTAACGGTGCCATCTCGTTATCGCCCAGAACATTCCATCCGCCGAAGCCCCGTTATCGTGGAGCCACTGCATGTCCGACGTGGGCGCGACTGCGTCAGCTATCGCTGCACAGACGTGAACGGCATTTCTGCTAACGGTTCGTGGCTCGTGTGTGCGACACGACCCCATCGCTGAATAGCCGAGTGCGACAGAGAGCCACTTCTGTGTGTGTGTGTGTGTCGCGTTTGTCGTTGCGGGGTTTGCTCCAACAGTTATGGAACTTGCTGTGAGGAGCTACCTGTATGTAGTAAGAGTTAAAAAATTTAAAAGCTATAATTCTTTTCGTGCAGAAACAGTTGCAACAGCTGCAAATGCTGCCAGAAGCATATCCGCAACAACAGCAGCAACAGCACCAGAGGAATCATGGACAGGAGCAGCTGCAGCAAGTGGAATTGTTTTCGGAAAGCTATTAGCAGCAGCAACAACAGCAACCCTTCATTAGTGCGGACGAGTATAAGCTCGTCAATGACTTAACAAAAATACAATCCAACATCGAAGTGAACATCATCAGAGGTTGGCGAGCCACCCCGAAATATGGACCCTCTCTCTATTTTTATTTCAATAAAATACTTGTTATTATATATATAGCAACTCATCATTACAAAATAAAACAAAAAGAATTAAACAGGTCTTTTTTATACCCTTGCAAAAAGGGTATATTAATTTTGGTCAGAAGTTTGCAACGCAGAGTAGGAAGCATTTCCGACCATATAAAGTATATATATTCTTGATCAGCAAGACGAGCTGAGCTGATATAGACATGTCCGTCTGTCCGTCTGTCTGGATCAACGCAATCTCCTCCGAGACTATAAGAGCTACAGAACTGAAATTTTGCACATAGGCTGGAATGTGCTGCAGGCATTGTATATCTCGGAATCATCCGGATCGGATGACTATATATATCCTATAGCTCCCATAGGACAGATCGGTTTTAATAAATGTTTTAATGGGATAACTTCGATGTTATTAAAGTCAGAGATTTGAAATTTGGAATATATTCTCCTGAGTTGCACCCAAATACAAAAAGATATAGAGTATATAGTAGTATATAAATATTCTACAGTTTTGAAGCTAGAGCATCTAAATTTAAACTTCCCTTCAGATTGATCAAAAAGTTATATGTCCACGCCTACATGGGGCATGTCAAATCAGGAAAGTCTATACAGTGCTTAAAATAAACAAAAAGCCAGAGACTTGAAACTTAAAACATATATTTGTATCAACTACCCTACCTAGAAAAAAGATAAAGAATATATATATACTCCCAAACTATATCTTCTACAATTATGAAAAACTATATATATCTGCCTCATGGGGGCGTAACGAATCGGAGAAAAATATATCTTCGAAAGTCTTATAGGTACAGCTTCAAAATTTGATATATAGGTTACTGTTACCCTGCTCAATAGATTGCCCAAAAATTATATATATCCAATAGTTGGGGCGTGGCAAATCAGAAAAAACTGTATCTACCAAACTTCGGCATGGCCGAAGTTAGCCCATCCCTGTAGTTATTATTTATATAGCAGTGTATTACTAAAATTAAATCAGTATGCATACTATCACACAACTACTACACACCCACATATATATACAATACAAAACAGCTGTTTTACTGCTGTTTAACAGCTCTCAAAGCTGCTTAGCTATTATCAAGGCTGTTCTACAGAGCTGATCTATATAATCCTGAATTAAATGTCTATCCTTTTCAAGAATCTACCTCTAATGCTGAAGAGGATAATGATGAATTCACTGATGCTATTATGGGTACATCCATGTGGAGCAACAAATCTCTCAATGATAATCACTGTCAAGTTCACTTTCAAGACAATAATGATGACTTATATAGCAGTGTATTACTAAAATTAAATCAGTATGCATACTATCACACAACCTAATCAAAACTGATTGTGATCTCTCTCTACTCCTACTATACACCCACATATATATACAATACAAAACAGCTGTTTTACTGCTGTTTAACAGCTCTCAAAGCTGTTTAGCTGTTATCAATGCTGTTCTACAGAGCTGATATAGCTTAGTAGCAGAAGATAACAGTAGTATCAACCAATGGGTAAAAATATTTTAAACGATCTAGCAAATGTTCTCAAGCGAAAATTTAAGAGCATTAAGTTAGGAAAAGCTGAATTACGGATAGAAGAATCTCTAAAGCCAATAATAGTTCAATAAAGCTTGTTAGTAAGCATGAAATATTAAATAATCATTCGTCAGACCCCAAAAAAGAAGAGGATGCAAAGTTTGCGATCCCATCATCATTATCATCACTTACACCTAAAGCTGAAGTTTATCCTGAATTAAATGCCTATCCTTTTCAAGAATCTACCTTTAATGATGAAGAGGATAATGATGAATTCACTGATGCTATTATGGATACATCCATGTGGAGCAGCAAATCTCTCAATGATAATCACTCTGAAGTTCACTTTCAAGACAATAATGATGACTTAGAAAAAATGTTCAATCTAAGTGAATTAGTTAGAAGAAAGGTACTTGATATGGACCGTATAAAGGTGATAATGGTGATTTGCGACTAAGATATTCTAGAATCAGCACTTTAAATGGAAAATTTGCCTTGGAGAGTGGAGAAAATTGGCCGCTAACTTCTGGATTTTATTCTTTAATTAACGAGAATAATCCGCATAATTATAATGTGGAAGAGCTAGAAAATTATAAGAATATTTTGAATATCACAAATGCTCATAGAAAACAGCATAGGTTTGACGGGCATCTTAAGAGTAATCGCTCTAAAAAATATTCATATATAATTAAAGTTCTTTTCCCTAATCAGTTTTTATAAACTAGAGTCTTCTTCCCACATTCTTCATTTACACAAATTACTTTATCACCTCCACAGTCAGCAAAATCACTTCATACGGGCAGTGGACTTATGAAGCTTAATTCGAATAATCCAATTGAATCCAATTATATATATTGGGATGACCCGAATGAAATTGTAGGTAGATTAAAACTTCTAATTGCATCGCAAGGAGCTGGACATAGCAACCATAATAACGAAATAGTATCAATTTTAGAAGAGCTCCGAGAAGTAAAAATTATATACTAGCATTTATTGTTCAACTTTATTCTCGATAAGTTTGCTCATTACACCTCCTATTTTGAAAAGTACGTGTATGTACCATATGTTGCATATATATTACCATATATTTTAAGTTTTAGTCATTTTCATCATCTCTGTTGATAAGTTTGGTCGTCATTCAAACGAAAAATATAATTTACGAAAGTTTCAATAGAAATGACAGCAAATGGCTGGGGCTACTTATGGACTACTATCAAAATATATTTATTTTTCTTTTCTTTTTTTTTTTTGCTTACGCAAGTGAAAGCTTTATTGTGATATTTATATATATATACATTTAATTTACAATTTTATAAGGCCCCCAATCCTAAGTGTGAATTTTATCACTCCTTATGTACCTCTTATCATCTTGAGGACTTATAGCTATTTTACTTATTTTTTGAGTGCACAATTTATTTAATTTTGACCTAAAAATTAACATATCTTTATGACTTATTATTAAACAATCAGAAAATACATTTATACTTAGGTCTTTTAGAATGGACCTTTTGATACCCTTTGCTTTTTTAATACAACCGCCGTCTTCAAGGCGCAGTGAGTACATTTTAGGGCGTCAGCCGATAAACTATCATTATTTCTCTTTTATTCTCATCTTTCATCATACCCAAGACTTTTTATAGCATGCTTAAAATCGTAATTTAGTGTCAACTCTGTCGGATATTCTGATGTATCGAATCTCGTTTAAACATTATTTCGAATGTCTGCGTACAAATCAATAATTCGAATGTTATATATGAATGAGTCAGTATCCATATAATTTAATGAAAGATTTTTTTTTTAATTTTGATAGCATATAGTTATAGTGAAAATCATACATTTTATGCTTTGACAAAACTACTATACAGAAACCTAAATATATGGGTTTGTTGTATAAATTAAAAAGTTGTTTCATTTAAATTGCATAGAGATCATCAGCAAACTGAGCGGAGCTGTGAAAATTTAGTTTTGAAATTAAGGGTCTAGCGCAAAGGTTATTACACCTTCTTGTCTCCCATGAACATACTAACTTAACATTTTTCCTATTTTCAACATTTTCCATAGTTTTACCCCAAATACAGCTTTATTTAGTAACTTAAAAAATCTTTCTCGAAACTCGTTTTGACATGCGTTCTCTTGACGGCAAAAAGTGTTCTCGTGCACGTGGTCATATTTATGAATTTATGACATGTATGCTGTCATTTTCTTTCGATGTATTAAGTCAAATGAGCATTTTATATAATAGGCATAAGATAACGGAATATGTTCATTAACATTAAGTACAATCATCATCACTATCATCATGGACCGAGAATCGAATATTCACATCTGCCCTGATGGAGAGAATAAGGAAGGCTCTTCGTTGTCGGCAAATCAGTGGGCGGGAGATCTTAGACAAGAAAGGGAATTGTTAATGGCTAGGTTCAACACCATGAGACAAAATCCCGTTATAAGTGAGCATGAACTAGTCTTCGATAAGCTGTATAGAACTCTCGGCTTTCGAAGATTTACTTTTGAACACGGAGTAGGCATCGAATTTGAGCTGGAAGATGATTTATTTAATGTTTCAGCTTATTTCCATGCTTTACCCAATGAGGACTTAAAGGAAATTATTGATCTTGATTTACAATAATGAAAAATAGAAAATATTGATGGATCATTTAGATAAACTTTGACATATGGGCCATATGCATATTCGTTTAATTCAGACCATAAATCACTATGGAAAATATATTCAGATTCAAATTGGGGATTTTTGACTACATTAATTGTCTACTGTTGGAAAAAGCACCAGCAGCACAGGTGAGCGGTCAGCGTAAAGAGACCAAAACAATTGGAAGAGCAGCTGTTCATGAGGCTGCTGCTCTCTCTTAAGCTAATCGCTGCCTTTCATGCTCCCCTCTTTCGTCATCGATTTCTATCGGTAATTCGCTTATGCTTTACATCTTTTCGCAACATGGCAACTAAAGACAGTACAGTTGCGCCCGATGAGCGAGTGGCATTTTACAAATGCAAAGCGCAATCGGTGTACGAACGCTTAAAGGCTCTACAAGCAAAGCTGGATTATGACTCGTTGACCGAACAAAAGTCAGAACAACGTGGCGGTATTTTTGGAACACATTAAGAAATTAAGCCAAACGTTCGATATGGCACATGACAGCCTAGAAGAGCTAGATGTGGGCGAAATGAATAGTGATCTGCGCACGAACTTTGATGAGTTGATAATGTCTGTTCAATCAGAAATGAAAGCCCGAGAAGCTCAAGTGCCATTTAGCTCCACACTCAATCAGTAGCAGCCCTGTCACCACTAAGACTGTTAACTAACTATTGAGTGCTATACTATTCTTGGCTAGTCGCACGACATTCAGTCCCTTGCTTTTTTTTTGCATTTATATTTCTTATCAAGAAAGACATTAACTACAACAAAGTGACTTATAATTCAAAATTATAAAATATTAAGCTAATAAAAAAGCTTATTGGCTCAACAATTTACAAACGTAATAATAATAATACTAATGATAATTCAAACAATTTATCTTATTTTTTTTAAAAATTTTTATGAAATATAAACTTATTTTTTCATTCATGACTTATACCGATGAATTTTTTCTAAACATTTGACATCGTCGTTTTTTTTGACAAATATTTTAAGCTTCGCTTGATCACATAATGTTATATGCGGAATTTTCAATGTTGAAAATATTAATTTTAAAATCGGTGCTACAGACTTTCTGTTCGAAAGCACTCCTCATATTTTTACTCATAATTAGAATTAACTCATGCTTACAATTGAGTATGACCTTGTTAAAGTCTTCAGAGAAGCCCAATAGCAATTAAAGTAGTATATCAAAATTGAAAAACCACTTGTCATTGAGATTTGGTACTTGGTAGGTCTTCTGATTAAACCAACCGGCATTTTAAAGCATATAACTCACTCTCATGCTTATTTAAGGAGATGTTAATGTTTTTAATGTTAAAGTTACACCAACGAATCGTGAACAATCAATTTCAATGCCATTGAGCTCATACCGTTTTATCAAAAAATATGCCATACAATTATTTTTAAGTACACCAGCAGGTGCCGCTCTGTCGGACAGACTGATTGAGCCCTCAACATTAAGGAATCCTCAGTGGGGTAATACATATAAATCTTGGTTTTGTATGGTAATCAACTTCATCATTAGAATTGAATGATTAATGATAAGGCCCATAAGTGTGATATTGTTTGTTAGTTATGCTATAATCGGCGTGAAGCTTCTCATATAAACTTCAAATATTGCTCTCCATATTTTTCACATCCGAAGTCTTAGACCTAAAGATCTTAAAAATGCTTTATTCGCAGCTGTAAGTGCTCTCCTAGCCGATGATGACGATGACGATGATGATGATATGCTCACTGCAGCGCTTCTAATCGATCTGTCTGCTTTAATTAAATTCCAATCGTTTTTGTTATCTATTATCATTGTCGCAACCTCAAATGTATGCGAAGTGTAAGATTCTCTCCACGCAAATTGATCGGATCACCGTCCTGATCAAATATTTCGACCCGTAGTGTGTGCATCTACTACTGTAGCCAAGCCCTACTGTACTACTACTACTGTAGCCAATCGAACGCTTTTTATTGAAGATTATCGGTAGATCACTACTAAAAATTTCCACTCGTAATGTATAGTTATTGCTTTCAATGACTAATTTTGAATTGGATGACAAAATCGCTCTCGCTAAAATTTATTCACTTATACAATCACTAATATCGCTGAGTTCATATGAACCCACTGGTATTTCAATCAACATTCGGTATCGAGTTGAACATCACCTAAAGAACACTCATATTCACCATCTAGTTCTATGGGAGGGAAATAATTAGCCGTTAAGTCAGAATAGTTTCCGGTTAAAGTTATTGCTGTTGGCATTTCGAAAGTCAATTAAAGAGTAAACAAAACATTTAATTAATTTTATACTTTATTCGTTAGAAGTTAATAAATTTATTGAAGCCTTGCTTGTATCGTCCATTGGCTAGGTCATCATCCTTGCTTATGGTTAGAAAGCCGTATTTATTTTCCCAACACAATCGATATATTTTCAGGAATGTATCGAAGCTCATGTCAACACCCACATGACCCCGATAAATATGTCTGATATTGATTTCATCTTGCTAAAACACTATTAACAGGTTTGCATTATCACGCACAAGATGTTTGCGAATGTAGGTTTGACACAAGGAAAATGAATCAATATTATTGTGTCGGCCCATTCAAAAGTTTGAACGTATATTCTGTTTTTCACACACAACATCATCGAATATCATTATTAAGTTATCTTTTGCTTCATTGGGTGGTATGACGGATTCATTTTCAGAAAACGTGAAATATTCCATCCCCTTTATTGGAGCAATCAGTGCTTTTAAATATTCAAATTTCGGTTGATATAACGATTTTGAATATAGGTAAATATTTTTAAATTTCAATCCATTAGGGCTTTCAATCAAGCCAAGCATGAGATTTGTTTTACCACAGGTCCACAACGCTATGTAGGCCGGGTGCCGCGTCAACCTCCTTACCGTCCTCCTGGGGTGAAATGGGAGGCGCACTGGTGGTCTTCGCACCACGTGCCGGCGTGCTCGACACTCCGACGACGGTTTGGTTACCCGACCTTCTCCTCGTCCGCCTGCAGATCCAGCAGAATCGCTGGCCAACAGACGAGGGTCAGACGGGTGCACCTTACCGATGCCGTAGTTCGGGGCACCGGCAGCTGCTTCCTGTTTTGCGTGCTCCATTTTCTGATCGAATAGACCGACTTCGTGATTGTGGCCCCTTATTATACCCTTCGGGAGCAGCGTGTGGGTAGACATCTAGCGGTTCGTCGACGCTTTCTCTATCTAGCAGTGGCACTCTTCTTACAGCCTCCCCTATCGCTGAATCAACTGTTTCTATGCGCCCCGAATTGTTGGTTTGCTTTCACCCTTCCATTTTGTTGTTGCCAAATTCGGCTCCAGTTCGCCATAGATCATCGCCTCAGATGTTGTTAATGCCCATTTGGTATGCTGCTCTTTTGCATACAAATTGCGCGAGTAGAGGTGCGTGCATTAGATCGCGGCCTCAGACGTTGTTGTTGCCCGTTTTGCATGCTTTTTATGTATTGCGCTTGTGGCTGTAGTGTTGCGTGCAGTTCACACCTTCTTACATTCTCCTGCGCTTCGAGCTTTGTTGTTGCTAACGCTTACGAACGGCGCTGCATTCGGCTGTTCGTTGCCCTCTTATTTCGCTGCTCGTCTTGCACGTTTGCTTTTCCCTCTTTGCTTGTTAGTGTATTGTTGCGCGCATTTGTCGCCTGCTGGCATTATTATGCGCCTTAAGCTTTGTTGTTGCTAATGCTTACGAGCGGCGTTGTATTCGGCAGTTCGTTGTCCTCTTATTTTGCTGCTCGTCTAGCACGTTTGCTTTTCCCTCTGCGCTTGTGCGTGTATTAGTGCGCGCATTTGGCTCTTGCTCGCATTCTCATGTGCCCTGAGCTTTGTTATTGCCAATGCTTGCGAACAGCGCTAGATTCGGCATTTTGTTTTGCTTGTGCGTAGCGACGGTTGCTCCAACTAATTTTTTTATGTAATGATTTTTAAGAAAATTTTAATTTGTCCTGCTGTTTTTTTTCTTGAAAAAATCGCACTTCTCGATGGTGATTTTCAAGTTTGCCGCACGTAGCCGTCGAAATAATTCCCGCAGGTTGTCCATATGCTCCTGGTGAGTTTTCCCAATCACAATTATATCATCCAAGTAGGCAAACGCATTCGGCATCATCTCTGGAGCAATGACGCGATCCAATGCCCTCTGAAACGTTGCTGGCGCCGAATGGAGTCCAAATGGCATCACTTTCCATTGAAACAGTCCCTTTCCTGAAACTGTGAATGCAGTCAGTGGCCGGCTGGATTTCTCCATTGGGATCTGCCAGTACCTATCTTTCAGATCCAGGCTTGTAATGAATCGCGCCTCGCGCAATTGATCCAAGACATGATGCTCGAATGGCAACGGGTAGGCATCTTTTACCGATGTACCGTTGAGCTGGCGAAAATCCACTCACAGTCGCCATTTCCCGTTGTTTTTCTTGACCATCACTATCGGCACGCTATGTGGGCTCTTTGAAGGCTCAATGCAGCCTTTCCCCAGCAGCTCAACACCTTTGAGTTAATCTAGGCTTGCATTTTGGGATTTTTTGGGAAGTACCTCTGTTTTATAGGTCGCTCATCATGCATCGTGATCCGGTGTTCGGCGATCCTCGTGGTCCTCTTGACGTTGTTGAAGGCCGCTAATTCCCTCTTAAGAAAGGCGTCCACTTCCATATCCTCGTGAAGTGGCTCCCCCGCGGCATTCTATTCATCTTCTGTTGGCTGCTATCGATAACAAATCGGAAAAAACTATATCTTCTACAATTTACACCTAGAGTTCCAAAAAATGACACAGACGGTCTCGACAAAATTATGAAAAACTATATATATCTGCTTCTTGGGCAGTTCTATAGTTTTGAAGCTAGAGCATCTAAATTTGAACTTCCCTTTAGATTGATCAAAAAGTTATACGTCCACGCCTACATGGGGCATGGCAAATCAGGAAAGTCTATATGGTGCTTAAAATAAACAAAAAGCCAGAGACTTGAAACTTAAAACATATATTTGTATCAACTACCCCTAGAAAAAAGATAAAGAATATATATATACGCCCATTAGCGTGGCAAATAGGAAAAAACTATATCTTCTACACTTTACACCTAAAGTTCCAAAAATTGACACAGACGGTCTCGACAAAATTATGAAAAACTATATATATCTGCCTCACGGGGGCGTAACGAATCGGAGAAAACTATATCTTCGAAAGTCTTCAAAATTTGATATATAGGTTACTGTTGCCCTGCTCAATAGATTGCCCAAAAATTATATATATCCAATAGTTGGGGCGTGGCAAATCAGAAAAAACTGTATCTATTTCCTTTGCAATTGCAAGGGTATTACCAAACTTCGGGATAGCCGAAGTAAGCCCATCCCTCTAGTTATTACTTATATAGCAGTGTATTACTAAAATTAAATCAGTATGCATACTATCACACAACCTAATCAAAACTGATTGTGATCTCTCTCTACTCCTACTATACACCCACATATATATACAATACAAAACAGCTGTTTTACTGCTGTTTAACAGCTCTCAAAGCTGTTTAGCTGTTATCAATGCTGTTCTACAGAGCTGATATAGCTTAGTAGCAGAAGATAACAGTAGTATCAACCAATGGGTAAAAATATTTTAAACGATCTAGCAAATGTTCTCAAGCGAAAATTTAAGAGCATTAAGTTAGGAAAAGCTGAATTAGATTTACGGATAGAAGAATCTCTAAAGCCAATAATAGTTCAATAAAGCTTGTTAGTAAGCATGAAATATTAAATAATCATTCGTCAGACCCCAAAAAAGAAGAGGATGCAAAGTTTGCGATCCCATCATCATTATCATCACTTACACCTAAAGCTGAAGTTTATCCTGAATTAAATGCCTATCCTTTTCAAGAATCTACCTTTAATGATGAAGAGGATAATGATGAATTCACTGATGCTATTATGGATACATCCATGTGGAGCAGCAAATCTCTCAATGATAATCACTCTGAAGTTCACTTTCAAGACAATAATGATGACTTAGAAAAAATGTTCAATCTAAGTGAATTAGTTCGAAGAAAGGTGCTTGATATGGACCGTATAAAGGTGATAATGGTGATTTGCGACATATATATATATATATATATATATATATATAGTGACATATGTATTCACACACTTTACTTATAACATGCACTTGACAATTGTATATCACATAAGATACTCATATATATATAGA